>JANVCC010000048.1:6292687-6312362 GCA_025345505.1 Todiramphus chloris collaris
TCCTTTTCCTTTTCCTTTTCCTTTTCCTTTTCCTTTTCCTTTTCCTTCTCTTCATTCTGGTGTGGTTATAGCAGGTTAATAACCTGGTGGTAAAATTCATTACAGGCTAAAAACCTAGCAAGAGTTTTACTGTGGTTATTTATATGCAATTTTAATTATTGAAAGAAGGAAGTAATTAACAGGGAAATTTTCTTATCCCTTAGTTCTGATTTTCTGGGATGTAGGGCCAATTTTTTTTTTTTTTTTTGATGTAAAGCTATTTGCAGTTTTTATACAGATCAAAAACTAAAGCATTTCAAGTTGTACACATAAATGATGTAGCTTATGTTAACAGTAATGGTATTAAATTTTTAAGTGGTTGTGTTCGAAAGTGCAATAAGTTTCAAAACGTGTTTTATTTATCCCATAGGCAAGTATTTTGTTAATGTTATATCAATATATTGGTTTACATTCCATAAACGTGATGATATATGAATGTTTTTAGACATGATTACTGGTTTAATGTATTTTGAAAAGGATTTGGCTTCATTTGATAGTAATGAAAGGTAAAATATGGTACTATTTTAATATTTTTTTACAGTTCTAATCCTAAATGTTAATATAGATAAATGTTAATGTTGAAAATAGAGATAATATACCTTTCTTCACTGGAATTCTGCTCCTATAAAGATGCTTTAGCTATTCAAGAAATGCGTAGACATAAGAGAAAATAAATACAATTTATCCAATTTTCCTTCAATTTGTCATATAAATCACTTAGTATTCCTTGGCCATGTAAATACAGATATGCTGAAGAGTATAAATGGTGCCATTTTAATGGTTTTGGAATATCATCTCATATTGCCTTGCTGAAGAGCTGGTTTAGTACAGCCTGCACTTTAAAACTAGAATTTAAACAAGTTAATTCTGTAAAGCTGCAGAGGAAAATTCTTCTCTAGAACTCTGAAAAGCAGAGAAAAGCTGTATTTCCAAGGTTGCCTATGTGAAATTATGACAGGAAATAGTTTTGATTGATTTTCTGGGGAGAGGAGAGCTTCAAGAAGCTCATTATATACACATACAGTGCAAATGCAGTCTTGGTCTTCTTTAAACTAGCCTGTAGAGTTGCTGTGTGGGTTTACAGTGCTGTAGAAAACTTGCTTTTTAACAGCAATTCCCCTGTGATTTGTCTAGTTTATCACGTGTTAAATTGTCACGTCTAAATTACATTTTCAGGATGAGAGAATCAGCCTGGGTTAGTTTATGATTAGACAGTTGGGTCAGCAAGCCTGGAACAGCCGATTCACATCAGGGACTAGTTGAAAACAGACCATACTGTGACAGTCTCCTTAAAACTGCCTTGAATCAGATACAGAAAGGAATGTCTTCACCTATCTGGTAGTGACAGCTGCAATAATACTAAGTAATGATCGTATGCTGTCTTTCCTGTAAAAATTGAATATGTTCCAATAGACTTGACAAGAGTCCTTTCTGTTCTGGATATTTTTGATCAGCCATGGTACTAGACACGGACAGCTGAAGGATTGGTAGGTGCCACTCATCTCCATTTTTGTATGTGACTTGTTCAACCATGTTTTGTCCTGAGAGACAGAAGATGAAAAAACTGAAATGGAATGTGTTTATATTAATTCTAAACTATATCAAATTAAATTACTTGGAACTGAAGCCTAGCAGTTTATCATAGCCTATGTTCAGTTTTATGTTCATTACTTTTTATGGGAATTTTTTTGCAAATCCTTTACGCAGGGAAATACTTTTTATGTAAGTGATCCATTGAAAGCAGAATGACCGACTTTGCAGTTCTAGATCTTAAAACTCATTTGGAGTTAGGTTCATAAAAGTGCTTGTGTCGCAAATCATTTAACGTATTAGAAATGGAACAGCACCCAACATTCAATTATGTTCATGAAGTTCTGAATTTTGCCTCGTGCATTTATTGCAGAGGCTTTAATTTGCACATGGGAACAGCTACTTTCCAGACCAACATTTCATTCTCTTCAAGGTGATCTGATTTTATCTTTATAATCTAATTCTACATTTATTACATACAATTCTACATTTAATACATACAGCATCCTGGAATTGTGCTTATATCTTACTGTTTTAATCTGCATTATTCATATAGCAATATGTCTGACAAACTGTGTCTCCTTCTTTTATTAGGAATATAATTTTTTTAAAGAACCAACATGTAAGAAGGATTATCAGCGTATGGAAGTAATTGATGCTAAGGACTCTGGCCAATCCCAGAACCATTATGATTTTAGAGAAAAGAATGTATGTGAGAAGGTGAAAGGTTCTGCAGCAAGAAGGAGATCCATTGACAAGAAGAAATTAGAACCATCCAAGAAGTGGAAGAATACTGGACTTTCTGCTTCCCACAGATACGTAGTTACCTTTATAATTGTATTTTCCTATAGATGTCACTAAACTGTGTTAATGATTGGATTGCATGTTATAAGTTTGCATTATTATCTGAAGTCAGGAGCAATAAAACAAAATTTACTACATGTTAATTTCTAAGAAGAGAGTACAGACTACCAAGGAGATTTCTCAGGTTTCTTCGATCATGCAACAACTTTGATGAGGTGTCATTTCCACAGAAAGGCAGATAAGTGTCTTGCACTATTACAACCAGAATCCACAATCCTGGTCCTCCAGGACTGTGGTATTACTGTATTTTTTGTGTAAAATGCCATCTAAAGGAAGACAGTAGACAGTCTAATCTAAACCACACTTCTGAGGGAAAGACACCCGCTAGAAAATCAGGATGCCTCTGACTTACACTACCAATTTTTAATGATTCTTATTATATGAGCCTGCTTAGCAATTATCTCAAAGTTTGGACACCCCAAAATATACATATATTGGAGATTGCTGGATTTGTCTTCTGAAATCAGAACTCCATTTTGATTTCAAGTTTCCTGATTTTTTTTCATTAGTGGAGGAAGAAGAGTATCTAAAGGAAAGGCTTTGATTGCCATCCCACAAAAAAAAGTCAGTATCTACAAAAGTCTGCCAATTTGACATGTTACAAGAAACATTTTTAAGAGATTTTTGGATGTGACCTACAGTCATCAGTTTAAAAAATTGTTTTTCCAGAGAGAGGAGCTTATCTTTTTCCACAGTCATTGTTAGAGTCTAGATGAGTGAAACTGGCTGTAGTCAGGAACAGTATTCTCTGTCAGTGTTGTGACTGCGATAGTATGACCAGCCCAGCCTTGAAGGAACATTTTGTTTTCACAACATTGTAAATTAGGGACAAAAAAGCACCAGAGATTGTGCCCAGCTAGGCCTAGGAGTCTTCTTGGAATATGAGGAAAGTAAGATATATTACATTCAGCATGATCAAAGCTATGGAACAGCTAGTGTGTGGAAGAACTGGGAGGACCAGAACTCTTCTGCCTGGAAAGATGACTCTAGGACAATAAGACAGATAGAAAAAATCGTGACTGGAAACATTAAATAGGGAACAGATAGTCACTGGCCATTCTAATATAAGAGTAAAGGTTATCAAACAAAAATGAGCCAGTGAGACCAGTTCAGAACAGAGGGAGAGACTTCATACATCTGTCTAAGCTCACAAATTCTTTGCCAAAGCATGCTAGAAGCCATTTGTTTATGTGAGTTCAAAAAGCAACCAGACAGACTCATGGAAGAAAAACCCATCCAAAACTGTTAATGCAAGGATGATCAGGAGTTCCCTGAATCATCATTTCCTGAAGAATATTCTGGAAAAAGTAATTTCCATGTTCTTCCATTGTTCTTTTACCATTACCTAGATAGCTGCTGTGTGTCACAGTTGGAGATAGTATCCTAGTATTAAATGGACCTGTGGTCTGTCTGCATATACTCATTCTTTGGTTTTGTATCACATACAGGTCAGCATAATATTTTTTTTCCTAATATTCCAGTATTTTATTGAAGTGAATTTAGTCACTTAAGACACAGTACACTTTTTGTTTAGTGAAGTTTATTGTGTAGGTTCATAACCTCATAGGTACTGGCATAATATGTGTCCCAACTATAGCTTTTTGGTTCTATGTATATCTATAATTTATTTATTTTTTTAAAATAAACCCAAATATTTTAGTGACAAGGCTGCAAAAAAATATACTGAAGAAGAAGGAAGAAGTAGTACTGTGTCTCTGAAAAACAAAAAGAAAGCCAGTGGCATTTCTTCTGAATCTGAGAAAACACAACCAGCTTCAAAATGGTACGGGTTACTTTTTTAAATGCTATTTTCTGTATCTGTAGTAATTAGCACCATACTTAGTATGTGGCAGTGTCAGTTAACGGTCCTGATTCTGTTACTAGGCAGTGTTGTTGTACCTGTTTAAAATGTACTTGTTATTAGTTTATAGCTGTTTAAAATAGGTGATGCTGTTTGGGTTTTTTTTTTAGCAAGACATCGGGCAGGTTTGAAGATGTTAGCGAAAGTTCCTCAGAGACTGAGACAGATGAAGAACAGCCTGTACGTCCTCAGGAAGGAAACACTGATTTGCCATCAGAGTACTGGGGAATTCAGAAACTGGCAAAATATTTAAAGGTAAAGAAGGAGCATTGGTAGATTTTATATTAAAAACAAAAACAAAGCTACTCTTTACCTTCTACATCTGAGGACACCAGACCAGGTTCTCATCCTTTCCACCTTCCATGTATTTTAGAATAGCCTTGCTATGGAGTATGTTCAAGTCCTGCAATTGTGGACTTTCCTATCACTTACCCCTTTCTCCTGCTTTTTTTTTTTTTTATCTGCTATTTTTGGCTTATATAGACCCTTAGATTAAGCCTTCTGTTCAGTGTTATTTAAAACTTAAGGTGGTGTAATTTCTTTATTAATTATTAGGTTTCTGGTTTGCTTTTTGTGTGAAACTTTCCAAGATATTTCTTCATGTGCATAATAACTTACAGGAGTTTTTATTAAAACTGAACACTTGCCTAAAGACTTTCATCAACTATGATTAATGCATGACTGAAGTAATTCTAACGTGGTCTTGTGTCTGGATAAATGCTGTTTAGAAATGTATGATAAACAGGCATCCTCTGAAACAAAAAAAGATTTTTTTTTTTACACAGACTTGTTGAAAATCTTCTGGAACCTATAAATATAGATGTTTAGAATTCTGTGTATGTCTGAAATGTGAAAAAAACAACTTTCTACTATTCTGGAAAACTCTTAATTATGTTTTTCCCTCAGGAGAAATTCCTTTACAAGTTTGTACTGGAATTTATGTACTGTAAGTTACTAATAAAAGTGCTGGTTTTGTTTTTCTGAGTACAGCTACGGAGGACAGACATCCGACTGATAAAATGATGGTGCTGGCATTTGGTACAGCAGAAATGCTTGCGAGGAGTAAGCAAAGCTTTGTCCCCTTTTAGTATTTTAACCATTGTAGAAGTCATTCTTTCTCTTTTAAACAGTTTTCAGTGAACTCTTCATTGTTCTCCATTCAGGTATGCGAGACCTGTGGTAGTCATCATAGCCAAAGAGACATAGAAAAGCATGGACAATACAAGGCTTTCTACAGTTCTTTGTGCTTTCTCATTTGGAGGTTGGACCTCTATGATGAACCTCTATGTTCTCATCATTTTGGCTATACTAAAATAACCCGTTGCAAGTGTAATCTGGTATAACATTCAGCTTTTAATTTGCTCAGCTACCTGCTAATGCCGAACACAATATATATACATTTTACATGATAGAGTTGTTTCTATTTGAATGTATTTACAGTTCAAGGTGGTGTTCTCAAATCTTTCAGTCTACTAGTAGCTTGCTTCTGTCTGTCTGATGGACAACCTCTGTGTACTTCTCTGAGAACTCAGAGAAATAATCATGCTACTGCAGAATTCAGGGTCCTCCTGGAGAGGACACTTGAAACTCATTACTGTTGACAAACTCCCAGAAATCTTTTCATTGGCCCATTTATGGACCACCCTCTTTACTGACAAGACTCTTCTTTCCTGGCTGCATAATTCTCAAACTCCCTTTCTTCCCTAGATCATTCATATAGTCATGTTTAGATTCTAGTATTGGGCTTGATTTGGTACTGAAATACATCTACACTTGCACAAAACCATTCTGAATGAAGAGGGAGAATGGCAAATAGGAAAATATATGTTTCATGCTCCCCTGTTTTAGAAATGAGTATATATTATTTTTTTGCCAGCTGTCAACAAGCAAAATTACTTAATGGCTTAGAACTAGAAAAAGGGGAGTATTTTTGACCAAATTATGCTTACTTGAAGAGAAGTATTTAGAATACAAAAAATTCCATAATATGAAAAAGTTTTGTTACGAAGATTCAAATGTATACTTGTTTATGTATTCACGCACACCTGAGTCTTCCCACAGTTCTTTAAATTACATATAAATTAAACAAAGCACTTGAAGACGTACTTAAAATAGTTTTCTTTTGATTCTTAGCTACGTAAAGCAAGAAATCCCTAGTGTCAGATAAAGCTGAGAAGAGATGCCTCAGTGCCATACCACAGACAGTGGTTGAAATGTTTTATTGATGGAGTGCTACTTTAGCTTGCACATGGAATTCATTTTAATTCAAGTATAAATACTACACTTCTGGCCAGACTTCGGAGATTTTTTGGCATTCTTGTTGTTCATGTAGGCAAGTGTTCATGACACAGGCAACATAAGAGAAAATAAATTTAGGACTGCGATATTTAAGTATCTACAAGCACATTTGGATAGACACATAAATTTTAGAGGGTTTGGGTGTATTCAAAGGTTGTATACATTGTTTGCACTATAAGGAATTTCATAGAATGCCTTAAATAATAGATGCTTGAGATACCAAGTTAGAGAATACGATGATTTGTGTTTGTATGTGCAGCCATTTTTTGAGTGTTTCCAAAAGTGAATGTGAATTAGAATGTAGCAAGACTATAAAAAAAAATTAATTTGCAAACAAAAAAGAATTCCATAAAACCTGAAAGATACCTACTTTTTATATGTGTTATTAAAACTCAGAAAGGTGGTGGCTTCCTGTTTAAAGCAAGCTTGCTAGTTCCTGTGAATTGTGCCTATAGGCTACGTATTTGTATACCTCTTCAGGGAGAGAAAAGTCCAGTGCAGTGCAAATTCCCTTGTGACTTTTTGCCCTTCTCCATTCCCCCTCCTTTCTGGGAAAGAGCAGCCATGTTGGAATTGCTCCACTGGGAAGCAGCTGCTTCTGTGGTCTGGCTGCTTGTCCTAGCTTCAAGCTTCCCAGGGCTATGAAACAGAAGATAGAACATGTGTGCTCCTGTCTTGTCTGCCCCTTGACCGGGCAGCAAAGATCACACAGAATCACAGGATGTTTGGGGGTGGAAGGGACCTCGAACGATGATCTAGTCCAACCCTCCTGCCAGAGCAGCACCACCTAGAGCAGGTCACACAGGAACAAATCCAGGTGGGTTTGGAATGTCTCCAGAGCAGGAGACTCCACAATGTCTCTGGGCAGCCTGTTCCAGTGCCTGTCACCCTCACAGTGAAAATGTTTCTCTTTATGTTTCCATGGCACCTCCTCTGTTCCAGCTTGCACCCATAGCCCCTTGTCCTGTCCTTGGATGTCACTGAGAAGAGCCTGGCTCCATTCTCCTGACACTCACCCTTTCCATATTTATTTCCAACATTAATGAGGTCACCCCTCAGTCTCCTCCAAGCTAAAGAGACCCAGCTCCCTCAGCCTTTCCTCAGAAGGGAGATGCTCCACTCCATTCATCATCTTTGTGGCTCTGCACTGGACTCTTTCAGGCAGTTTAAGATAGATCAGTGAGCTTGGTGATGGCATTTTTCTTAGGCATCTTTTGTGGCTAGAGTAGATAAAATTGGAGCAAAGTGCTGTGTTGATGTTTATAACAGTGAGATTCACTTAGGAGACACCACTTCAGTTTTCACGTTATAATCAAATATTAGATTTCTAAAGGAAGAACTACGTTTTAGGAACAGGGTGAAGGGGGTTGTATTTTACAATGATCTTATGGGGAACATCAGGAAGAAATGCAGAATCCTCCTTGCAGCAGAGCTGAGGCTGTTCACTGAAAAAAAAACAAAAGGAAAGGGGAAAAAAAAAAAGTGAGAGCAGGGCACAGTGCTTTGTTCTGCCTGCTGTTGAGCACTGATTATTGCCAGTTTTAAGATAAAACTGAGATATTGAGAGGTGAATTGGGGCTGATAACTGTGCTAGGAATAGCTCCAATCTCCAGAAAAAGCCTTTAAGCCCTTAAGCTGCTTGGTTTTGGTTCCCTGTAAGGGTGGGATTTATATGTACACCTATGTCGGGGTGAGCTCTGGGTAGAATTTTACAGAACTGTGTCAGTTAGAGAAGTCTTCCTTCATTTTCTTACGTGAAAAGTCATTCTCCTTTTGTCTGTATTTAGGGGTACACTAGTGAAACCAGTCAAATCTTACACTTCCTGTAACACATCCATTAATTTCTTCTGTTTTGAATTATTCCTGTTCGAATGACCCCATTCCCAGAACAGCAGTGTGTTTCTTTTTTACTTTGGAATCACAGGTGGAAGAACCTGCTGTCTTTCCCCAGCTGTTCGCATCTGGTGCCAGGTCCAGTAGCTGGGGAAGGTCTATGGAAGGGCTGCACAGGAGCAAGGAGGCTGTGCCTTGAGTATGGCCTTGAACCCCAGCTTCCAGACACCCACGTGCTCTGGTGCTGCAGAGCAGTGGATGACTGGGAAGGGAGGATCTCACCTGACTCAGTGAAATGTCATTCACCGGACAAGGAAAAGGTTGAAAGAACTGTGGGATACACTGGATCTGCTCCACAGCTGCATTTTGGCAGGACCTTTGGAAGGCTGCTGCATTCAAGCAACATTTCTGTAGCTGGCAGGAGGCCCCTCTGTACTGGGATGACGTTACATAAAGATATCAGACAGACCAGGGAGGCAGGAATGTACAGGTACATTTCGCTGGTCTTTGCCTTTCTTTTCTCTCTAACTTCCTCTAGAAGTTCTCACTTATTTCTAGACATTTGGGTCAAGGAGATGGAAATCTTCAGAGATGAAAGCTATGGGTCTAGTTCTTACAGTGCATGTGTTACAGCAAGTATTAGCTGGGCAAGACCTACTGCCCATCTCTTCTGCTTCCCCTTTGCAGTGCAGGCAGAGCTGAGCCTGGAGGATGTGGTGTGGCTGTTGCATCACAGAGCTCACATTATTTCCCCTTCTCAGGAAGCTCAAATTGGCCAGTTAGGGAAATGCAGCTGCGTGTTGGCTTGCAGGGAGGAATTGTGGATCCCCAGCTGAGCTCTTAGTAGATGGAGGTGTACATGCACACTGACATGCTTGGGGAAGAAAGGTGCAGGTTAGAAATGCAGTAAGTCAAACAGACAGTGAAATGATTCAGGGAGGCTCTGGCAAGAGCTAAGATGCAGGATCTAAAGTGTGAGATTCATGTAGAAATTACTGATAAATGGTATGGAATCATTCTATTCCCCAGGAAAAGACAGGGAGATGTGTGGAGATTGGAGTTTAGGGGCTTGGGTCAAGCTATGGTGCAGGAAATCCATGTATACATGAAGGGTAGAAATGTGGACAAGGAAGGTCCAAACTATTACAGAAACAGGGAGCCTGTTTCAGAATATTTGAGGATCAAATCTTAAATGGCAGTTGTCTGGGGGGGGGGGGGGGGGGGGGGGGGGAAGTGGAGTTCTTTTTCAGTCTGTATTCAAGGTTTGCAATGTGAGGTGCCTGTCCTTGGAGGAGAAGGAGGCAGTCAACTGCTTGCATGCTTCCCTGCTATGCGTTAATATAAACTCAGTCACAGTTTATCTCTGAGACTTGTCATATCTGAGGCCTGAGGTATTAGATATCTGAAAAATAGCTGTCTTCCTCATAAAATTTTGTGGTAGAAAACATCCAGCCTTTCAAAACAGATTATTTTCTTGTGCAAATGTAACAGTCTCAGCCCTCCTGTAGTTTAACAGGTGGTGTATACATCAGGTCTCTTACATGAACCAATTATAAAGTTATGGCACTTGCAAAGACTTTGATGTGGCTTGCAGATTTTTCTCAAAACTTCTATGAAATAGAGGATGGATGCAGTATTTTTTAACTGCATAATGGAAAAGTATAGGTTTCTTAAGTTATAATGGTATTGGAAATGTTCCAAATTACTAAGATTACACTAGTACTCATTATAAAAACTTACATAATCTTCATAAACTATGCATGGGTTAAGAAACCAACTGGATTTTGGGATTAGCAGAAAAGTAATTCTGTTTTATTCAAAAATGCAGAACCTCAAAAGAGGCATGAACATATTAGCCTAAGGAATAAAATAAGTTTTCAAATGCTACGAAGTGAAACTACACCGTGTCATTTTAAATTACTTTGAAAGACAAAAAAACCCTAGTATTAGTGTTACAGTGCACCCACTAAAATACCCATTTAATTGGTATTTAAAATTTTCATTTAAACCAAATAAGTTTATTTATTTTACCCATTGTAATACTGCTCAAAAGTTTTGTGGCAGTCATAGAAAAAGTCTAAAATCTCTGGTGTTTATGGATGTTTTTGAACAACAAACTGCACAGAGAACTGCGCGTACGAATTCCAAGGAACTCTCCCTGTTTCCTGACTCTGTTTCCATTTTTTAGGAAGAGTTATGAGTGGGTAGAACTTTACAACTTGGATAATTAACAGAGAAGTTATGAATTTGGTGAAATACATAACCAACTTAGAAATTATTTTCTGTGCAAAGTCATCAAAGAAATTCATCTGTAGCCTTGAAATCTGTCCCTAGATGTGGACGAGATGCAAATATTAGAACCTAACAGCAAAAGTATCTAATCTGTGTAGGAAATATACTGCACTTTATATTATTTTTTCCACAATCTGTGGTTAAGAGTTAACTTTTTTCTGTACAATAGCATACTAGCAAGGCTTGCATGAGATTCTGTTTTAGCTATGAAATACTAAATAAGCATATAGAAGTGCATATAAACTATTTTTATATCTAAAATATTTTTTCCACCATCTAATGCATTTTTTCAGGACTGCCCAACTTTGCAGATAATTTACCTGACCTTAGCAGTAGAGTATTAACAATATATCTTTTCTCTTCCCTTATGAAAGTATATGGTGGCATGATATGAAGGAACTTACTCAACTGAACCAAAAGATCAAGATGAAAAATAAATGTTGCTGTAGTTTGGTGAAGCAGTAGACTGTTATTTTGCAGAAAATACCAAATGTATGAGGCATAATGATGTGCCACCTGCTAGTGTTTCTAGGTACATGTTTGGCTAACCTGTCAGCCTTGGCAAACCTGCCAGTCTTCTCTACTGTTCTTGTTGTTCTTGTTCCCATCTTCCAGTAGTAGCCAAGGTTATTTTTTCTTTTAAATTTTGCTAAAGAATGTGATTACTGGAAAAAAAAAAAAAAAAAGAAAAAATAGAATAAAAATATAGGAAAACTGATTTGATAGTTATGTATTTTTTTAACAACCTAGCCAGTGGTGATCATGAAAAAGAAGTCTTTTTATGATAAATTTACTGGGTAGGAAATATTGGCAAAAGGTGAATTCTCAAATTATTATTATAATTGGCAGCTCTGAAGCACTTGCATAGCTCTCTCCTCAAAATACTCTACAAAAAAATCATTCCTCATCACAAGAGACATGTAAAATTCCTAACAGCCAGTTGATTTTTGACCGTAAACACCAACCCTGATGAATTTTTCTGTAGTGCTGGTTTAATTAATGTCACGAGTTTCATAGCTGATGAGATGAAAGACAAGAATAGAAAAAAAAAATTAATAATAAAACCAAAACAAACTAAAAAAAGTGGAATCAACAAAAAAAAGAGAAAGTAGATCTGGTGTGTCAAGCACTAAAGGCTAAAGAATGTGAAATAACCGATGTTTGATTCTCATCTTTCTGCGGGATTGTATTCTGTTGTAAAAACAGATAATGAAATGATTCAGCAACCCTTTTGACACCATAACTCCTGTACCTCTAAAATAATTGTAAATTGCTGCAGCTGACTTCAGGCTGTATCATCATGAAGCAGATAATCCAATTGTTTGCTTTCCTAAAGAATTAGGACATGATTGTGTCTGAAAGCTACCAAGAGTTTTAACAACTGAGAAAAGCATTCTTCACTGGTTTTCAGTGTTCTAGATAGGATCTAGGCTCACTTTCATCACAGCTTGCTATACACACAGTTCCTTCAGAAGCATGCCTGTGCTTCAGCCATGTTTTCATCTGTGTTTGTTTTTTTCCTGTGCTCTCAATAATTTTTATTTCCAGAGAATATTTGTCTCTTAGCTTTTCATAAACTATTGGTATAATTTTGTCTTAATTTGCAAAATTCTTTTTGGCTGATTCAAATGACACTGTCTTTTCTGTCTGCTCAGTGCTTATGAAGCTTCAATATGTGCTAGGTCTCTGGTAGTCTCTACAGGCACAGGTCCTTCCTAGTTCAACCTCATTAAATTTTCTCCACAGATTCACTTCCACTGGTTTCCCAGATGAGTTGAATCCATAAAAATGAAATAGCTGTAATAACATTAAGGCTTTCATTCTCTTCGTGAGCCAAGTGCTAGGCAAAATCAGAATTGCTTAGGCAGGTCTGACACTGTCACAGAAGGTCAGTAGTACGTCCGTAGTTATGGGCAGCATGAATCTGCATCAGGGTTTCTGACTATCAATATTAAAAAGCAGTAATCCTGTCTGTGTAGTTTGGGTTCTTTAAAAATTTAATCCTAGACTCTCTTCTTTTTCTCATTCAATCCTCATTTCTTGCTACTTTCTGCATGTTGTTTTTAAAAATATATATACTTTATTTTCCTCAGATAAAGTGACAAAAGACAGAGAGGGGGCCCTATCTTTATTCTAGGGCCAAGACATAAAAGTCAGTAACTAGATTGGGATTCATCTCACCTAGCTGTAAATATTAACAGAGTAGATATTTGTAGCTGAGCTGGGCATTCAAGGCTGCCTTTATGATCTGTGGAAAAACCAGGCACTTTAAGGATGTGATTCAGCTGGTGTTTTAAGGCTCTAATTCAGAGAAAGATGGATCATGTTTTCAACCTCATTGATGACTTGATCTCAATCAACAGGAATGTGGGATGGCCATAGCTGACTTGGTCTTAATTATCAGGAGTTTAGGATGGCTGCTGATGAGTGGATTTAGAGAGATAACTCCCATCCCCAGAGTCTTGTGCGTTTAAAATCACCAGTGAGTAAAATGTGAAGTGGTCTTTTGAGGGCCTATTCAAGATTCTTTATGTATTTGGAAATAGGGGTTTGGATGCTTTCTGGACATTTTTGCTTGGGATACTTTATAAAGATCAGCCTTTTTGATGACTGCCTTAGAAAATGTCAGTCCTCAGTAAATGGGTGAAACACTGTCCCAGGTTGCCCAGAGAGGTGGTAGATGCCCCATTCCTGGAAACATTCAAGGTCAGGTTGGACGGGGCTCCAAACAACTTGATCTGGTTGATCTAAGTCCTGCTTATTGCAAGGGTGTTGGACTAGATGACTTTTAAAGTTCCCTTCCAACCGCAAGAGTTCTATGATTCTGTGGTTCTGTGGGCATCTTCTAAATGCCTGTGCTCTAACTTTGGCCTAGCCAGTTTGATCACTGTGCTTAAGCTTTGTTTACGTAGACAATATGCATGTGATGAGGATCCTATAGGTTTATCTTGCTCCTAGTTTTTCAGAAGGGCTTCAGTAGACCAGACCTACTAGCTTTGTACGGCAGTTTATTTTCTTATCACCATATGCTGCACTGTCTTTGGAGCTTTTCAGGGAGTGGGCTGCAAAGTATCTTCACATTTTTAGGAGACTTCTGATGCTATATCGGTGAACAGAGAGAGAGGATAGCTGGATTTAGAGGAAAGCAGAAGTAAATAAACATCTGGAAGGCATTTGCAAGATTTCGTTGACAAAAAAAATACAACCAGTAACACAGAGATTTTGTGACATCTGACTGAGATTGACATTATTTGAGCAATCAGAAAAGCTAAGTAAAAAAAATCCAGTAATTTCTACACAGATGCAAAGGACCTTATCTGCCTTCTGGCAACTGAAACATACATAAAATCATTTCAGTTGGAAAAGACAATGAGTCTTTTCTTTCAGGAATTGTATGAATCTATGTTCTGAAGACAGAAAGGGAGGAAAGAATGCAGATAAAGACTACTGTCAGGTGGAAGTCTATATAAAAAAAAATGTTTTCTTGTAACTGGGCTTAAATATTTAACTTTAAGGAGACAGCCCATATGCAACAGGACAGTACAGGAGTGCAGTGGTTTTAGATTGAATAAAGTTAGTCCTGAGTGCAATGGCCTGATTCCATTAAACTTGATAACAGGGGCTTTTTCCTCCTTGCAGAGGTTTCTAAGTCTGCAGCCAGCTTTGTTCAGGACACAGAGTACCCAAATACTTGTATAAAATCAATTTTCTCATGGTGAACTGTCTGAAGATAACTCTTTGGTCAGCCTTAAGAGATGAAGGCATTGTACTGTTTGTACTGTCACTATAGACTCCTGACAGTATGGGGTATTCAGGCTTACCAACAATACAGGCATCCTACCAGCACTGATGTCCTCTATGCCTGAAGAAGACACAAATGCTGAAGACTTGGGTATGATGCACACACTCTTTCCTATCTTATTGTCCTTGATGACCCTCCAGGCTCTCAGTTATTAGAGACTCGTGTTTTTATCTATGTAGTTACTATCCCTTTAGGGCAGGCAGCAAGATGGGATATGAATATCTTTAACCTCACAACTGAAGATGTTTTGTCAAGCTGTGAGTGGCCATGTTTCTGATGCTCATCAGGCAGGCTAAGTGTGTGTATGATAACACTGCACTCTATTACATTTACTGTGGCAATGGAGTTCCCACCCGTAACCCAATGTGTTACTTGATGGTAGAAGTCAGTGTGACCATTTCTAGAGGGAGTTGTGTGACCTTTTGGCCACCAATGTAGAAATGCAGAAAGCTTTGCATTTCATTACCAGACAGCACTGAATGGAAAACTCTTCTATTGTGTGTGATTTACCAAGAGTGTAAGTCTTCTCCAGAGCAACCTCTTCTGAAAGTGAGGAGAGGGCAGGACAGTGATTGAGATTCAGTATGTCATGAACCAAACGAACGAGTGAACAAGAAATGTGTGGTCTGTAACTTTCAAAAACATGTCCCTATCATGAAGGATGCTGAGGTAAATCACCTGTTCAGGGACTTCATCTGTGTTGGTCATAGTGGCAACTAAAGGCAGCGTACCGCTGGAGAGATAAGATGGCACCAAGGAGGGTGTCTTGGGTGGCTTCTTCTACAGAGAATGGTGGAAGGTCATGGTTTTGTGCATTAAAGAAAACAATGTGCATGTGCTGAAAGGACCTGTCATGGTGGGCAGAGGTTTGGATGGTTGCTGAAGCTGAGTTTGTGCATGCTGGAGTGTCAAGGGGAGACTGTGGTGAGTTGGAGACAATCTAAGGCTTGCTCTCTAAATAGTTACCTCAAGACCCTTTGCAGATGAGCTGAAGTCTAAACTCTGGTACCAAAGGTGCTACAGGTGGCCTGTGGTAACTAAAACCTAAGTCAGCTCTAAAACTCAGAACGACCTCAGTGCTCATGCATTCATTCTCTTGAATGGTGACATTTTGCAGTAACAGTAGTTTCTGATGGAGCAATCAGATCAAATGCCAAATTAACATCTGCTGCAGTGATCTGATCTAGAAATCACAGCGGGGTTGTGGGTTTGTTGTGCACATTACAATCTTTTTCGCTCCAGATTTATGCAGGATTGGAAAGAGTGTGGTCAATTGTCTTCACGAAATTGTGCAGCTAGAACTGGGGAACAAATACAGTCCTAAACAGAGTATTTCACAAATGAGAAGATAAACGTGCACTGTTAAGAAATTATATATTACCTTGGCCATGTTTTCTGTGTTTTTTGGGTCAGCCTTTCACTTCTTTATGAGTTTGAGGTTTGAGAAGTTGCTGGGAAAAACATTCTATTATTCCTAGTCCAATGAAGTAAAAGTTTGTGTGTTTGCATATGAACTCCACTGACTTTTACATCCTCTGTAGTAGAATCCGGTTACTATGAATCGGAAAAGGACAGCTAACAGGATGGATGCATGTCTTGGGAGAGTTTTCAGGAGGGACCCAACAGTTGCCTAACAAAACCTTCTGGTTCACTCAGAAAATAATAGACTCATTCTTTTGTTTGGAAACTCTTTTCAATTTCATAAAATATGGTGACAATTTAAATTCACCGTCTCCGGGTTGTAACATATATGTCACTTCTGCCACTGTGAAGGGTCAGGGGCAAGGTATTAATCTGCAACTAAAACCATGCAGCTTCTGTGCATGGTTTTAGTCCAGTGTGAATGTTTTGGATTTTGTGATTTTGTAATGCCTGTGATTTTCCACTGGCTTTAGTTACATTAATCTGTATGGTTTACATACTGCCAGGCTGTAGCCAAAGAACGCCAGAAGATTCAGGAAATGGGGCAGTTATTCCATAACTCAGTTATACTTGTTCATAACTCATCTCTTAACAAGCTGCAGCTTGTATGTTTTATAAACTAAAATGAAGAATTGGACCTAGTATTTAAACCAAAACAAACCTCAGTGTTTAGAGGTTCACTAGCATAGAAAAATTGCCTTGCTGAAGCATATTATACATATTATCCTGCAATATTCAGTCTTCCGTTAAGCTTTATCAAAATCTATTTAAATTTTGAAGTATTTTCCAGCAGCAAATTACAAAACAGTCTGTAATTTGAGAGAGTGAAGTTCAACAGAAAAGCAAAAAGTCACAAAGGTGTAAATGAAGAATTCTGTTTCATACTTTACTACCTATTTTGGCTTTCTTGTTTTATAACAATGGCAATATTTTAATACTTTGGGCTGGGATTCCACTTAAACAATGGTTTTGCTCTCACAGTTTTTTTTTTATTCCATTTATGAATAATTAAATAGAATAATAATAAAAAAATTATAATTAAAATATTTTTTGGTATAACAATGATCATTTCTATAATTTTACCTACTCTTTTTTGAATATCACAGAAAACTATTTTGTTTTTTCAGTATTTTCTAAAAATATATTGACTTGGTATGTTTGGTCTTAATTTTGTCAAGTTTGACTATTCAATTCAATATTGGAATTGCCATTCAGATTATATAGGCTTGTAGTCAAAAGTATGGGATTATTATGTATAAGAATGACAGAACTACCCACAAACAGCTGTTTTCCTTCCTGTTACTCAGTTGTAGGCTTTATATCACAGACATGCACATAAACACGTAGACATGGCACTTCAGGACATGGTTCAGTGGTCATGTTAATGTTGGTTAGGTGGTCAGACTTGATGATCTTGGAGGTCTTTTCCAACCTTTATGATTCTGTGATTAACGTATCTATCCAGGGCTTACTTAATACAGTAAAGAAAATGAGCTTTTACTATGGCAAAATAAATTTCAGCCGTAGGTCTTGACATAAAAAAACAATTTCTTGACAGTGGCATGCAAAGTAAAACAATATTTCATTTTCTGGTTGCGTTCAGTCATTCACTCTAAATGCAAATACAAATTAAATTAATAAAAACCCCCTCCAAATAAGGTACTGTATTTATAGGTATGTTTGTGAGCCAAAAGCTGTATAAATTTCATTTTATTTAATCTTGCTTTATCTCAGGAAACTGAAATACCCTATAACTTTATTGTAATGTTTATAGTTTTCCATGCACATATGTGCATTTTACTACAAATGGGGCAACACATTTGGAACCATCTTCTTTATAGTCTTGTTAATACTTTTAATACTTGTACTCAAATCATGTCTTCAGGTTTCTGTTGAAAGTGGGGAACAAAGATACTGGGTAAAAGACATCTGGCCAGTAGCAGGCAGAAATTTTGTCAAAGGATTCAAGGTCCACTGGTATCCTGAGTCCACATATGGTGCCTTTCTCATAAACAGTCCTTTCTTTAGTGTCAGTTATGACAGTTCTAAACTCTGACACAGGTCTTTGCTGTAGGAAGATCAGCCCAACTGTCATAATTATGCTACATATGATGTCTGATGGTTCAAGCAAAAGGAACAAGGTAATGCATGCCATAAAGTGGGCTGTACCAGGTTAGATATTCCCCAAGTCTCCTGTGCAGTTTCAGCTGTCTGAAAAGTTAATGTGTTCACCCACTGGCAGATCATCTGTAAAAGCTGTGATGATGTTGACTCTTTCCTGGATTAGACATGTGAGGTTGAAATCTTAAGCCTGTAGATTTAATTATCTATTATCTGTATCTGTGACCTTATTATCGATTATGGGTCAATCCTAGAAAAGGGAATAGCTAACATTTCACATTTACAAAATTTCATGGTAGTAAAAGTTGACCAAAAAAAATTAATAGAAAACAGGGCTAGATTAGAATGCAGGAGGGCATCTCCTTCATCTACCTGCCTCCAAAACAGCATCAGTTCTTTGTGTGTCTTCTGGACAAATGTTTCTGTAACTTTTCTTTCCTGTGATGGAGATTTCATAACTGCTGCAAGTGATGTATTCCACAATTCAAATATTCTTACCTTTAAAAGAGTTTTTCTAATGCCTAGCATAAATCAGCCTTGATGCCATTTTACCCTATTATTTCTTGTCCCACCTGCAATGATCTGAAGAACAGATGGTTGTCTTTGTAGCTGTTCTTGAAACTACCTTCTTAATCTAGAGTAAACAGCTCCAGTTCCTTCCAGTTTTCTTTGTAGACTTCATAAAGTTGGTCAGTATATTTTTTGAAGTATGATACCTAGAATGAATGTAGTGCTAACTGTGGATATAAAAAAAAACCCAAACAAAAAAACCCTGTGGTTTTCTAAACGGAAGAAGAATGATTTCTTGTATCTTACAGATTGCAAAGATAGTTATGTCTCTGTAAAGCTTGCTGTTTTGTCTGACAACACTGTGGTATTGATAGGTAATATCTATGTTGTGTTCTGTTGGTAACACCAGATTTACTTTTTGCAGTTCTGCAAACTGATCAAGGTCTCTGGCATCAGCCACTTGTCTCAGTGCCACAGAGAGGATTCTTTTAAGCTCAGCTAATATGAAGCTATTCAAGTTATCTAAGTACTTACTGCATATTTATGTCCTTAGCATAGGTAGAGTGTTCACCATCATTGATGGCAGTATACATTACTTAAACATAGAGAAGACTAATGCATAAAAGAGACCCTTTAATGCTTTTAGCTTTCTTGATTTCATTTTCTGAAAGCTTGCTTGAAAGTTAGTCGACCAACAGGGTTTTTTTCCTATGGATTATTATGGAGGCATCAAAAAAAATTGTGTTTTTAACTTGTGTCCCCCTTGGTAGTTGCATTTTAGTTCATGTCTTTATATGTTTGTGTTATTCTTTTATTTTCATTCTTAAGTAATTTGATCTTGTCCTCAGTCTGAGTATCTCCTGAGTTTCAGCCAACTGAAGAGCTCATGATTTGACCTCAGTAATCCCTTTCTACACTTCCTGTTCTTCATCTTCAATGAGATGTTTGGTTTTGTACTCATGTGATTTTTTTAATGCACTGGTGACTCTTCTGACCTTTCCTTTCCTTTCCTTTCCTTTCCTTTCCTTTCCTTTCCTTTCCTTTCCTTTCCTTTCCTTTCCTTTCCTTTCCTTTCCTTTCCTTTCCTTTCCTTTCCTTTCCTT
>JANVCC010000048.1:6312462-6562120 GCA_025345505.1 Todiramphus chloris collaris
TTTTTTTTTTTTTTATTTTTTCTTTTTCCCCTTAATAAAAATTTTTCTTTCTTTCCCATTACATCATGCCTTCTGATTTCCTGAATTTACAAAACAATAATGGATGAATTTCTGGCCTCCTACTAGCTTTTATTTAACGGTTATTTGATACACTGCCATTTAAAAACATTGTTGTACCTGTGCAGCATCGTGGGCAACCAGCCTTCAAACTGCCCTGACATGTGTTTGGAATCAAGATGATTTCAGCTGCATTAGGAGGAAATGGCTACAAAGCAAGCACAAATCCATCTTTGCAAGCTCTTTTCACTATAAATTTCAGTTAACAAACTTGCAGAGAAAAAAAGTTAAATGCTTAAAATATGTCCCTATAGTTAATTTTGGGTTTGGTTTGTTTTTTTTGTCCTGCCACTATAACTCTCATGTGTCTCAAGAAGCCCTAGGATTACCTTACATACTAATTTTAATAAATATTAGAACCAGTAACAAAGTGGGTAGCTATTTTCTATCACTGCTGTTACTATAAATTGAGATTATACAATCTCAAGATCATAGAATGGTTTGGGTTGGAAGGGATCTTTAAAGATCATCTACTTCCAACTGCCCTGCCGTGGTCCAGGATGTCTTTCACTAGATCTTTGAGCAGCGTGTGTCAGGCATACTATATTTGAATGACTTCCTTCCAGAATGTGTCAGAAGGTACTTGAATACTTAAGAAGCAGTATCCTGCATTCCCTGAGGTCATAAGGAAGAATTTCTGAAGGCCCAAGGAGTTTTAAATGAAGAAAGCTAGGAGATAAGCAAGCCAGTGGAAAGGGGGCCTGGAGGCAGCCCAAAGTGTATGCATCTTCAATCTTGCTGTGCATTCAGAATGGACTAACATGCAGGTAGTCCTATTTGGAGAAACACTGCCAAATAAGGATGTTTCTAGTATAGTGGGGACTAAACATTTAAAATTGGAATCACAGATACCAAGTTTGTATACAATCTCATCACCTAAACCAGCTGCCTTTGTATACAAACATTAAAAGTTTTAACTAGACCAAGCTGTGCATTGTTGTGCTATAAAAGTGGGCTGTTAAACACCTCAAAAATAAAAGCAAAAGAAAGACAGGCTTTGCTGTACATTCCTTGCAATTCTGTAATTCTCAGTTGTGAGCTCTGAGTATGGTAATAGAGACATTACAGACACATTGCACAGAATATGTTTTACTGATAGTATAGCAGTGATGCTGGTTTATTTCCATTTAATTTCTGGCTATATACATTATACCACTCTATAGGAAGAGAGGCACATTTTAAACTAAATCTGTGTTTAATTTCAAGCCTTAAAATTGATTGTTGATCTGCCAGGAGAGTTTATTTTGCATCCAACAAATCAGATTTCAAATGGTGTAACAACATGATGCAGATTTTATGTCAACTTAATGGAGAAGTAACTAATTCCATCCATGTTAAAATCTATGCTGTAAGTACTGCAAGGCTTACTGTAATGATAACTTCAAGAAACAAAAAATAATTGTGGAAACCATCAGTAATTTTTCTTAGTTTGTAGAACTGATGCTTCAGCACATATGAAAAATATTTTTTTTTGTGGTTTTTGGAAACATATAGTGCATTTTTTAAAAAGTCATTTGGACTTTGATATGTGTGGATAAACTGCTTTCTCAAGGAAAACATCTGAGAAATTCTTTCAATATTTTATTCCCTAGGACGTAGTTTCAAAATAGATTGAAATATGTTCTTAAGGCAAGACATGTTTCATTTTCTTCTGAAATCAAGATGATAATGCTGATTAAAAAAAAAAAAAAAACAAAACATAAAAAAAATCATCCATTAGGACACTGCGTGTTCCAAATATTAAAAACCCTACCTTTATATTTAACCACTCTGTGGGGAAATTCTGGGGATATCTATTGTTACAAGAAATTGAAGTTAAAATTATCTGTGAAGCACCATCCACATAAACTTTATTGATTAGCAGGATTATTTTGTCTTATGTAAGTTAATGATCTGAAACTTTATGAAGTTATTTTTCTCACTTTCTTTTTGGATGCATTTTCTCACTCGCAATTCTCTACCTACATTTATAGTATCCGTTGAAGAGCATGTTAAATTTAAAGACTCTTTTGCTGTATTTGTGTTACTGTTTCTGTTTACGTTTAAGAAACATACTGCAAAAAACTTCTGGTTTTTTTAGATTACTTGCTTCATATTAGCAAATGTTACTCAGTTGTTTCAATGTTCTGTATTTCTGTATGATGTGCATAGTTTAGCAAAACATTTTCCTCTGGAAAGGGTTGACTCTAAGTCATTTACAGTTTTCAAACTGTCATTTGAATGAGATGGGGTTGGGCAGCATCTGAATGGGACCCAAAGCTTCCCTGGAATTCAGAAGTGTGGGGGGTCTGTGGATACTGCCCTTTGATTTACAAGGTGCTCTAAGTTGCAACTTCCACATTAGCAGGAGTTGGCATTGCTCCATCTTCTGTTGCAGCTACATTGTTGCTCAGCCCTCCTAATTTCTGTGCAGCTGAGTTCATCCTTGGTTTGATGAATAGTACATCTATATTATAAGTTCAAAAGAATCCATTGTCATCATATGGTTTACCTTTCTGCATAGCATAGGGTGTATTCTTTGATCTTTTTCTTCCTTTTAGTCTAGTAGCTATCTAATACTATCTTAGTAAGTTCTTTAGCAGTTTGACACCACTGGCCTGGAATTAGAATATCATCAACAAACTTTGTCATGTAAGTAGTCTTTCCATTTTTCAGGGGGTTTATGAAGATGTTGATTTGCGTAACTTCAACACAGATCCCTGGAACTCTGCTAAATCACATCCCTTTATCAAACTGACTATTTGCTCCTATCCTCACTTTCCTATCCTTTAGTCATTTGTCTTATAATATAGTGGCTTAGTTTCTTTGGAAGCTGTTGGGGAGGACTTTGTCAAAATCCCTGTGGAGTCCAATTAAACATATCAGTTAGATCACCATTGCCACAAGCTTGGCAAGTTTTGTAAGGTGGGACTGCTCTTAACAATTCCAGGGTGTCTCTTTAAGTATATCGTTATTGCAAGAATACAATATTTAGGCAGGTGTCTGCTGATTCTGTTCTTCATTATAGTCTAACAATTTTCCCAGAACAGATATTTGTCTAAAAAGCCTTGGATAACCCTTGAAATCTTTTCAGAGTTGACATCACATTTGTTGTTCCCCAGGACATTGGTAACAGGGCAGTTTGAAGTGAGAGGAGACGTGCCATTTCTACAGAATCAGCTATTTTACCTCATTTCCTTCATAGCACAGTTGAATGCTTTCAAATAATGGCAGATTGTTATTGTTATTGTTACAAAGTCAGGGTTTGATTGGCTTTTTTAATAAAAATTTTCTACAGTGGCTTCAGTTTTAGAAAAATCCTCTGAAATGTCAACCATGGAAGATTCCCATTGGAATCTCTTTGGTTTCTTACAGAGTGAATATCAATGCAAGGAGTGTGGAGAACTTCTCTGCAATGTCTGTATCTTCACTTCTTTTGGTGTTCTTTTGTTATCTGCAAAGACTCACACAAAACTCACAGTACTCATCTGCCTAATTTACTTGTCCATTCACAGCAAGCTTTATTACTCATTTGTCACTTGGGCTATTCCCTCTCACTTAATTTTTATGCCATTTGCAGACTTTGTCAATAATTCCATTTCTTACTATGTATGCGTTATTTACCACCAGAGAATCAAAATAATCTAACTTGTTTCTTCTTTAGTAGCAGTTTTACTAGTACTAGTAGAAGAGATTAAGTTTTATATTAAATGCACCTTACACATTTGTTAATCATTTGTTTTATTTTAGGGAGGTAATCCAACAGCAACTGTAATTGTATTGTGTTCCATGAGAGACTTCAATCTGGCTCAAGAAACTTGCCAACGAGCCATTAGAGACCTAGGATGTCTTGAAGTGTTAGTTAATTTACTTGATACAGAAGAAACTAGATGTCAGGTAAGTAAGTTTGTTGAATAGAGCAATGAATATGCCATTTCTATTAGAATATTTTTTCAATTTTCAAATTTATATAGAAGGAAAATCGATTTCTATCTTTTCTAATTTCTGTGTTTTCTTAATTTCAAGGATTTAAATTGATCTTTTTTACTTCCTGTTTTCTTCTTCTCATTCAATTTAAAAGATAAAATGTTTTAGATAACCCATCATTTTAAATAGTTTTTCTATTTCTGTATATTTAAATAACTTCTCTGTTATCTTCCACTTAGATTGGTTCGTTAAAAATCCTGAAGGAAATTAGTCAAAGTACACTGATCAGACATGCAATTGCAGATATTGGGGGCTTAGAGCTCATGGTGAAAAACCTGGACTCTCCAGATAGAGACCTAAAATGTTTGGCAGCTGAAACAATCGCTAATGTTGCTAGATTTAAACAAGCACGAAGGACAGTAAGACAGCATGGAGGAATCAAGAGATTGGTAAGCAGACATTACAATTTATGCCCTTGTCATATGCATGTTTTTGTTCAAAAAATACATCTTTGTGCTGCATACATGATTCTCAGTGCTTACTATCATTAAAAAGTACTATAATATCAAACTTCCCTGTAGATAATAAAAAAATAAGAGGCATTTTAATTATTTAATTTTTTTTTAGGTTGGGCTGTTGGAATGTACTTCAGTAGCAGCAACCAATCTAACATCATACCAAGCAAAAGATACTGAAATAGCACGCTGTGGGGCTTTGGCACTCTGGAGCTGCAGCAAAAGCACCAAAACCAAAGAAGCAATCCGGAAAGCTGGTGGCATTCCATTATTAGCTAGGTGGCTCAAATGTTCCGATGCAAGCGTCTTAATCCCAGTAGTGGGGACACTACAAGAATGTGCCTCAGAGGTAATTAAACGTATAGCTGAGTTATTTCTAATCAGTGAAACAGTTGGCCTCTAAAAGGAAGCATTACATTAACTGTCACTTAAACCAGGGCAGTTATCCCATGAGGAAACAGATGCTTTGTGTGGTCAGTGTTTTTGAGAAGGTCAGACCTTGCAATGAAATAAAGACCACATATTTTTGATTTAAAAGTCTGGGAGTAGATCATGAAAGAAAATGTCTAGAAATGAAATCCTTAATCAGTTTCTTTTTTTTTTCCTCTTTTTTTTTTTTCATCATACTTGACAAATTTGGTAACTGAAGGTGCTATATTCTAGTTAATCACTACATTTAAATTCTACAAAAGTAGCCTTCAGGTTAGCTTCTGTGGCCAAGAAGATCCAATACAGTGCAGGACAGTGGTTTACAGTGTCCCTTTGAATTGGATAAGATAGTATCTGATCAACTGCAAAAAGAAGGGAATATATGTCATTTTTCTACAGGTTTCCTTGGCAGGTTTCACAGCTTCAAGTATATTCAGTTTTTACATTTGAATACAAGCAATTTTTACTACTGCCATGTATGATGAGTAGTTATTTCTCCATTTGTGGAATCATATATATATACTTAAGGCCAAAAATGTGCGTGAGTTCTCTGGGTGAGTTTGAGACATGGAAGGCTTTTTTTTTTCAAACAATTTTGCATTATAAAACACTTTGTATTTTCAAAATTAGCTTCCTAAACTACATAACTTTATGCACGCTCCACAAAGCAGCAACCTTGCGAATTTTAGCTTCAGTACATCTGTGTTGAGAAGGTGAATTTTTTGAGGGCTTCTTATCTGTCCCAATTTGGAAATTACACTAAATGCATCTCTTACAGATGTTCCCTCTCTCTTAAATAATGGTCCCCTGTTACAATGCCTGTGGAAGAAAAGATTGCTAAAAAAATTTAATTCTAAGCGTATGTTTTCCTAACCTTGTTCTAGGAATAGATCTGTTGTTTTGCCTGCTGGCTCTCGATGAACTGAGTGGGTACTTTTTGATCCCATTCTGAAGTATCTTTTCTTCTTTGGCTCTGAGCAAGGAGTCTGGACACCTTTCAGAATAATCTGAATTCTGTTTAAGTATGATGACTACAAAATAGACATCGTAGCACCTGGTTTTACAGGTGATTTGAAGAGCACTGAAGAGAATTTATGTATTTCATGAACAGAGAACAGCAGTAGTATTTTCAGTGGACATGACTTGTGCTTAAAACAAGGTACAAGGCTTCTCAATGTCAAAGCCTAGAATTGTAGAATTGTATTATTATTGTGGGTAGTGTTATTAATTGTTAATATATGGGATTTAAAAGAGGCAGTTTATCTTTTTTAGTCAAGTTACAGACTTGCAATAAGGACAGAAGGAATGATTGAGAACCTTGTGAAAAATCTGAGCAGTGAACATGAGGAGCTTCAGATGCATTGTGCAAGTGCAATATTTAAGGTAATCGTATTAATATAATCAGTAGTTCAGAGCCAGGATTAGCCCTTTGTTTTTGTGTGCTTGTCAGTTTTAGTATTTCTTAGTTTTACTATTTCTCTAATGTGTAAGAAATTACTTTGTGAAAATGTTGATGGTCTGTGGATAATTCTTATGAGAATATTTTAGCTGCATATTTAATACTGTAACTAATTTTCTACTTGCTCTTCTTGAGTGCAAGCCCTAAATTGCACTGGTAACCAACAGAGAGAGGTGGGGCATACTGTGCTAAGAGCTGCTTTTGGGTTGTCTGCCCATAAGATGGACAATATGACAGAATAAGCACTGCTGCATATACAAAAGTGGTTTACTGTCAAACTCTCTTGAAGAATTGTTAGTATATTCAGATACTTTAGTAACATATTTATATTTTCTGTGCTAGCTTTTACTAGTTACAACATAATACATCTAGCTTTTGAAGACATCATTTTACATAATGTGTATATTTAATTTTTTTTGTATAGTGTGCAGAAGATAAAGAAACACGTGACCTGGTTAGATGGCATGGAGGTCTACAACCACTCTCTGTTCTGCTTGGTAACTCTGAAAACAAAAAACTTCTAGCAGCTGTAACAGGAGCAGTCTGGAAATGTGCAATCAGTGAAGAAAATGTGTCAAAGTAAAAATTCAGTTTTACAAGCATTTATTACATAACCATGTTTGGACATTGTGGGCTTTTGTTGTTTTCAGCATTGTAATGCCATGATTCTTCTGAAATATGCTTCATACTCAGTTGGGCTTTCCACTTGGGTTTTACAGTACTTAAAAAAATCTCTACCTGACTTAATCAGGTTAAGTTCCTAGAAGCATAAGAGTCTGTGGGGACAGCTGGTGCCTCTAAATAGTTAAGATACAGGACCCTGAGTCAGGAGGTGTACTAGCACATACTAAAGGTTTGACACGTGGGTGTTTCTGCTATCCCCACTCCTCTCTTACAAACCAGAATCACTGCTGCATGGTAGAGATCAGTTGTCAAACTTAGCTTTAACAGAGAGCAGATTATCTCATTCTAGGGTATATATCTAATACACATTAGGCCCCCCCTACTTTAGAAATTTACTGGAATCTGGGATAATTAGCTTAGAAGCCTTTCTCCTTGACTACAGAAAGTGCTCAGGAAAGTAGCTTAGGCTTGATACCCAGCTTCTAAATAGGTGGACTTAACTGATGAGGGTCCTACCACAGGTACCTACAACATCTCAGTATCAGGGTCCTGAGTGATTTTCTGATAATGTGACAGCAGAACTTATCACCCTTCACCTTTCATGGAACACCTTAATGATTGAGGATGTTTGACTCCTTCATCTAAAATTCATGTATCAGATTCATGCACCTTACCTCAAACAAAAGCCTGCTCCACTGGAGGATGTGCTTGGTTTCCTGCTGAAGTTATGCAGCTCTGTACTAAGAGTTTAAGATTTACAGGCTGGAAGGTGTATCAGTAAAAGATAACCTCTTCCTGAAGCTCTAATTTTAGTGTACTTTGCTGGACATGCAGATATGATAGATAACTGCTGGAGAAAAATCTGAAAAAAGTCCAGTAATAAGGGTTTCCAGTCTGCCTTTTTACTGTCTTAAATGGGTTTCCAAACTGTTGGTATACAAAGCCATGGTCTATATATATTCTTTTGCTGTCCTGCTGCTTTTTGCATTCTTGATTGCACAGTTACCTGGCTATTCAGAAGGGCATATCCTTCTTTTCTGTGGGCTTTGGGTATCTGCTCAGAAGTATCCTGCTTCTGGATCATTAGTGAATGAGATGGATTGAACGGCTCTCACTATACTAGTAAATTAACCAGGGCCAAACCTTCCAGGGTTCAGGCACTGTGTTTTGATCATCCACCCTGTTTAACTGCTAACACAGTCCCTTACACAGTTTGGTAAGAGCAAACTTAAGCAAGTGCTCTCCCAGACAATGCCAAGTCACGCCTTGGGAACGGTGCAGGCAGCAGATTGTTTCCGTGAGGCAGAGAGGCTGAGGCCACCCTGAGTTGTGAGGACAAGAGATTTCAGCCGTATGGACACGATGTTGTGCTGCTTGTCCTTAGCACTACAGTATGAGCCCGGGCTTGGTTTATTTAGTAGTATAGCTGTAGCCAATAATTCTGTCCAAATGCAAACAGATTTTTGCTGGGCTACTCGCGTATCTTTGGCAAGTGCTTGAAGCTCCAGGAAGGTTGGTAGCCAAGCGCAGCTCCAGGCCTGAGCTGAATTTGTGTGTTATGCAGTGCTGAGTCTGCAGCAGTAAACCCTTTCCAAACGCAGGACAGGAGGACTACAGAACAGGGATAGGGTGAAAACACAGGAGTAGATCTGAAGGGATGAGCTTGAGTCTGGCATTAAGCTAGAACTAACTCTGCTAGTTCCTGCAGGGCTGCTTAATTATCTTTAAACTACTCCACGGTATTTCTGACTCCTGAAGTAGCGTGCTGACCCAGCAGTGAGCTGATACAGGTGCCTGGATCTGAGTAGCTCCGATTCCAGTTTGCGTGCAAGCAGCCCTGTTGCTTCTGGATGCAAGATGGCCCGAGCCAACAGCTCTGTGTAGCCTGCCCGTGGCAGAGCCAGCTCATGTCAGTCCATCTGTGAAGCAGTTGATATGCAACACAGATAAAGTAGCCAGAAAAAAAAAACAGTTTTGGTTTTTGAAATTGTTTGCTTGCTTTATTACTCTTTTCTCATGCAGCTGATCTTTTCTCTTGAAAAAACAGAAGTTGCAGGGAAGAAAGAGAGGAAGATTCCTCTTTAAGCAAAGGCTTGAATAATGAAAGATATATTCTATAATTTCTCAGTTACTTTAATTGTTACGCTGATAAACCATCTTGGAAAGATTAACTGCTGTGGATGCTGCAAAGCTGCTAGCAGAGGGATTTTCTCAGGTTCTCACAATATTTGGTGAGAATCCTGCCTTTCTCATGCATGTTTTGAAAAACAGTAGGATGGTTTTTGTAAGCTGGACCAACACCTGGTGTTTTGCTAACTTCTGTTTATGGTACATTGGAAAAATATTTTGAAATGGGTGTTGTAGGACTTCAGGCAATCACCCTAGGAGATGGGTGATCACTGACCAGTCACCCTATGGGGCTAAGATATATAAAACGGGGCTAGAAATTAATAAGGTTGCTTCTTTTGTCTGCTCTTGCTGAATTTGTGTGTTGCTGCATCTCTCCGCTCCCGGTATAAACAGCGACAAACTCTTATTAAAACTCAAAAGTACTGTTTTGTTTTGTTTTGTTTTGTTTTAATGAAAGAAAAGCCACACCTGAAACTGATTCCTGGAAAATACAGAGTATTTGTAGGTCATGTAGACACTCCAGAAGCAAGGGGCTGTGGGAGAAGTGCAAATGTGAAAAGAAATTCTCTTTTTAGGGGAGAAACTATGCATATTTACATAGAGGTATAAAACAAAGCTTAATTATTAGATGATATACAGGTTGTATCTAGGTTGATATACCAAGTGGAATTGTCAAGGTGTATCACAAATAATGGGTGAAAGGAAGATACAGTGTTTGTTAACTGTTAAGAATCCTCTAAATTCTGAACAAAACTAACGTGGAAGATGACCCCAGTACTGAGAAATAAAGTCCTGTTCTGACAGATGAACTTCTGAGATATATCATTCATCTATTTATAGGATAGGACCTCCAGGATTTTTTAACACATATTTTTGATATGCTATGAAGAATTAGGGAAGTATTAATATAGCAGGCAAGTGGAATTTCTGTCAACTTATTAATTTCAGAATGGAATCTCACCTAGTACAATAGCAGTGTACTAGAACTGTAGGTCTGACCTTAGGTAAACTCACATATTAAGTATAGAACTGCTCAGGGCAAACTCTCCAGAGGCTAACATTTACTGAAAAAGGGGATCCTTTGGTCTGGAGGAGTGTGGGAGAGTCTGATACACTACTATTCTAGCCACACTGCGGGAAAAACTACTGGAAGTTAAGATGCCACAGTACTTGCTGGTGTTCCTGTATGTCTTCAGCTATTTATAGATATTGTGACCACATTTTAAGTCTTAAAACCCCTTCAAACTACTCCGCAGTTTCCTAGATAACTAGAGAAATTTATTGAGAAAGGTAGAGTAAGACATTGTCCTCTATGTCCCATCTTCAAGAGCTGATTGGAATGGTTTGCCTGCGTTGTGATTTCTTCAACAAGATAGTTTACATGCAGAAATTAAACACTGTACTTATCACTGTAGTGATACTTTAATTATAAAACTAAACTTAACAACAGTGACATCCTGAAAATAACAACTTTGTGCTTATTGCTGTCTTTCAGGTTTCGGGAATATAAAGCTATAGAAGCTTTGGTAGGACTGCTTACTGATCAGCCTGATGAAGTCCTTATAAATGTTGTTGGAGCACTGGGAGAATGTTGCCAAGAGCCAGTGAATCGAACTGTTATCCGTAAATGTGGTGGAATACCACCTCTAGTGAAGTTACTTACTGGAACTGATAAGGCACTACTTGTGAATGTCACCAAAGCAGTGGGAGCTTGTGCAACAGAACCTGAAAATATGATGTAAGCTATTAATATTTAATAGCATTTAAAATATTGAAAAAGAATTCTTTTAGTAATTCTGGCACAAACACGGTCAATTCTATCTGATTTAAAAGGATAGTTCACTTTTTGTCTTCCACAGGGATGTGTGGGTTAGTTACATCCTCCTGTAAAATGTGCTATATATAAAAAAAAAGGCTTCACTGAAGAAGTACATAGAACAGAAAGCTTTTGCATTTTGGGCAAAACCAGATGAAACTTTAGTAAACTGATTTTTATTAAAGTTAAAATTCAGCATTACAAAACACCATTTTAAAGTGTTGCATGATAGGTACCTGTTTTGCCCTTCTCCTTTTATATTTGTTCTCAAATAGTAAATAATAGTCTAAATTAGAGAAAGTAATTCTAAAAGGAAATGTGCCCACTTACTCTCATGAAAAATAATTTGTCAATTTTTCAAGTAGAGTGTTATTTGTATTTTATCTGTTTTGTCCTTTTTTATCATTCCTTTTTTGAACCGACTTTTTTTGAACCCTTTTCTGCCCTCTTATTCCTTTGCAAAACCAAAGAAAAAGACTGTCTTTTTATTGAGGGAGTTTCTGCTCCCTGTGATTTTTGTGATGTAGTTTTGTACAGCTTACAAAGATCCTTGGGTTTTATGATGGAAGTGTTCCAGTTAAACGTTGAGGTCGGCATTTACCGTGCTTACTGTTCCCTTACAGGGATATTTACCTCAAGATTCTCGACATATTTCCCTCTTTATACATAAGGAAGGTCAGAAAGAGAGTTTTATTAAGCTCCTCCTGTTCTGATTTGCATAAATCACTTGATATTCATATAGCAGTGCAGGGAATTCTTTTCCTGAATAGGGCTTTTGTTTTCATGCTTTGGCTGTCACCCAGTGGCAAAAGGCTAGATGGTACACAACTGTAAACATGGGTTGTATGAACAGTTAGCCATGTAGCATAAAAATATAAATAAATGAAATCACTTTCACGACATTTCTCACTAAAATTTGGCCTTCAGATTCATGTACTAACCTAACAGAATAACACTGTAAATCAACTGAGAAATTTAAATGCCGATAAATATAAATTGATATTTAGAAGACCTCAGAAATGCTCCAGTACTCAGGACTGTCACTTGTAGTATCCAGTGTGGATAGCTTCGTGCTGGAACGTGGTCAGTATAAGCATGAAAAACAACACAACTTGCTGCTAGAATTGTGATAGAACAAAGTCTATCTTGTTTTTAAGAGGAGAGAGTACAGGTTGTTGAGGACAAAGTTTTACACAGTTTGCACAGAGCGGACAAAGGAATCTAATGTGAAATTTGGTTCATCTGAAAAAATTCTCTCTTGAAGGTTCTCAACTTTTTAAATGTTCTTTTTTTAATATTTTAAGATATTAACAAGTTAGCATGTTAGATCAAGGGTAGAATATTCTTTTACTATGAAAAAAAGAACCCTGTTAAACAGAAATTATTAGTAGTAAGACTGTGATGTACCTGATACATCGTGCTAGTTAGACTTGTAGTCCTAGAAGAGATAATGCGTCTGTCTTTTCCCAAGCATGATTCATCCAGGTGTGGATGAGTTTGATACCAATCCAGCAAACTATTTAAAACCAGTGCTTAGTTAAAACATTAACACCAGTGCAACTATTCACATGTTTAAATGATTGTCCTGGTTGAGTGCTCTGCCTCTCACAGTGTTTAGAGCACTAACAAGCACCGCCCATGACCCCAAATAAAGGGGGCATCCATTCCTCTCCCTTCTCTTCCTCTCAGACCAATCTAGAAGGAATTGAAGTTGTAGCTCCCCATCCAAACTGCTCTTCTCCTTTTTGGAAAGAGGAAGTCGACGAAGATGTGAAGGGTATCTAGTCTGTAGTATCACTTTGTTCCATTTACAGAATTTGGGTCTAAAACAATAAGTAGCCTTGTTAGAAACTGTTGCAGAGTTCGTTCTCTTTCTGTAAACATGTTCTGAAGTTCTTAACCAAATGTGCACATCTTTACAAGGATGTGGAGATGCACCAAGACTTTCTTCTAGAAAGAAGTAATGCAAAGCCACTTGTAGCCTGCAAGTATATACAGATGATGAGAACTTCCTACTGAAGGCTGCAACCTGTGTGTTTCTGGTCTTCCTGGCTCATTTGGCTGGATCCTGAGTACATTCCTTATTTCATAATCATTTTTTTCTTCAGAATGGCTTGACAGGTTCTAGGAGATAAGTTGTTCTCTACTATTAGGTTTTTTCCTGATGTATTTGCCTGGCAGGTCTTGAGGCTTGTTTTCCTTACATCTGGTACAGACAAGCACTGTTTAAAGAGTTACTTTTTAAGCTTGGCACCACAGAATCTCTGAAAACCATGATGATTTTAGTTTGAATTCAGCTGTCATTGACTTTCATATGGACTAGAAACCTAAAGCACAGCAGGAGAATTTAAAGGGAGTATCAAGCCCTCATAAGGACTGAAAATTTTCAGCTATATTCTTACATTTCATTAGCTGCATGTGTGTTTAACAAAGTGTGGCTTAGAGCAGTCTTCAATTTTGAGTGTGGTTATACTTGGAGCAGTAGGTATGTGGAAACCATAGAGACTGAGAGTGCAGCTCATGTAGTTTCTGTGAATGATTCAAGGGTATGTATTGAAGAGCATGGGATTAATACAAGAAATAAAATATTATTAAGGGTTATAAAAACCTGAGAGTGTATGAAGCAGTGCAGTTAACTTCTGAGGGACATGCTGTATATGTTGTTCTTTCTGTGCTCTCCTTGTTCTCCTGTGTTCCATGGAGGAAGCCTGCACTGACAAATAGAGACTAGTAGATCCACACAGGGGAATCTACAGCTTCTGTATCTCTTTTTATATATATTATCTCTGACATGTTTCCTAGTTGAAACTTTTAATTTCTACAGCTACTGAGTGGAAGGTGCAATAGTGTTACTTTTCTACACCAAACCTTTAATTTAAGGCAGCTTAAAGCAATTCAGTGATTCTTACTGACTCTATTGAGCTATGTAAAATAAAGAACAGCAGACATCTTCTTTCACAGCAAAAAAGAAGTATTTATCTTAAAAAATCCCCATAACTATGTGACTGAATGTCCTTACTGTTATGTGGACAGCATGAACCTGGTCTTCATACTTGGTCTACTACACAGCCACTGTCAGAGATGCTGCTGCACATTATATGCATTTGTCTTTTTGAGGGTTTCTTTTTACAAGTTATTCTTTTTCTCTTACCAAAAAAAAATAAAAGAGGACTAGTGCTTATTCTTTAGCTACCACTAGATTTTAATTTGCCCTTGTCATTTGAAAACTTGTAGACTTCATCTCTAACATTCAAAGCTGAAGCTTTAGCATCTTATAAACTTAAATGTACAATTATTTTAGCCAAACAAATGGAGCTTGAGTCATTGGTATATAATACTATTTATCAAAGCAGTCCCCAGCAACTAGTGGAAGTTTTAAGAAACATGCTAAATTGTGGTTTCAAAAAAGACGAGATTACATTCTGCCAGAATTAAACCCTGGAATCTTACCAGTGAGCACAATACAGAGTCAGTATAACTTTCTTTATTTACATTTGTATTTGTGGTCTAAACTGGCAGACAATTAAACTAGAGTTCTCAAAAGTTCTGGCAAATACCACTGTAACAGAGAAAGATGAGAGATATGACAAACAGATGTCTAGGCTGTGTGTATCTATGTATGTTTAGGCAGTTCATGGTGAAGTTTCTACTGGAAATGTTCAATCTTGAAGTTTGAGTTTGAAGAGAAGTACTACTTTAGATTAACAGCTTTGCTAGTTTCAGATATAGGAAAAAAAAACCAAAGTAATTTTCTAGAATTGTTGCTCACACCTTGCACAGACATCTCATGATGTTCAGTGATGTCGTGATATCAAGGTTCTTAACTAAAATAATGTGAAAAGTCTTTAAAAGAACTGTTGACTGTAAACAGCCATAAGACATATTCTGCATACACCATGTATCAGCTGTTCTGTGTGGAAACCAGGGGGGCATTTTGCTCATACACCCTGCAGTTGCCTTTTTCTAGGGGTGATGTCAGCTGCCCACCCCTTCTCCTCTGCTCTAATCACGTCTGGCCAGCACAGGAGTGCCTGATAGGAGCTATTTCTAACTGCCAGAACAACTGCTTTTGGTTATTTTGAGGAGCTAGATAATCTCGTTCTTACATCTTGTTCTGAATTGTATCAGTGATCAAATAAGAACAGTCTACAACAAGGTACAGAGAGTTGAATCAGAAGAGGTGGACGCTGGCCATCTTCGTCCAGCTCTGTTGTGACATTCTTCTGCTATCTTAAGGTATAGAGCCACTATGGTCCTGAATCTGGGCTCTTGCTTCAAACTCTGCATGTTTTTATATTGCTCTGAACTTCCAGTGAAGCACCAGACAGCAATTACCTATAATAAAATTTACATTTCTATTTTTGGGTGACTTTCATGCCTGCTAAGATTTTTGACTGTTAATAGTGTTCTGTACATTCAATACACCACATATATTCAGTTCAGCTATTCTATTAGTCAAATATTTGAACTTTAAAATATTAAAGATTTATGACATCAACTAAATATTTTTTCACCTTTTATGACATCCCCCTCAGCTTTCAAAGAAAATGTTCAGCATCTTTCCTAAAAGACCTGTCCTCTAACAGTCCTGTGAGTGGTTGCTTAATCCAGATTTAACATTAGTTTAATTTTATCATCATAGTGTCAACAAATTATTATAACATATGTCATTTAAGTGACTGCAACCAGAGAGTGACATATTAGCTATGGATGAATGCAAAGTAAATTTTAAGGTATGTTTGCCTGTATTTATTATGGTAAGTAGCTTTATTACAGCATCCTGACAACAATGTTAAAATAAATAAAGGGAAGAAAGTTAGATACAAAAGCTATATACAAAAGCAAATCAGAATACTGTTTGGCTTTATGCCATCAGAGCTGAAATTTTCAAAATTACAAGTTTATTTCCCTATCTCTTTGTTTATTTGTAAAGAAACCTAAGTGTGTATTTTTGTCCTCTTTTAAGAAGCTTTCATATAGAAAAAACCCTAATGACTAAGCACTCTTATAGAGGAAACATTTTTCCAGAGCCATTTGCTTTGCTGTTCCCTTTGCTTTTATAGCAGGTATTCTCATTTAACACCCGTTTTCTTCATCCTCTACATTGTGCAGTGAAACCATAGAAAGATAATAAATGGAACTCTTTAGTGATGCTTTCTTTATTGGCAAATGTGTGTTCTTAGCAAGATGGAAAAGAAGAGTTGGTGCTTGAATGGTGATTATACAACGCTAATTCTTCCAGTATGAGAATTTAAGAACATCATTCTTGTACGTAGAGTTCTTTTGATTTGAGTTAACCTAGTGTAACTGAGAGAAAGCAATAATCAGTGGTGAGGAATGTCATTTGTTTGTTTAGTCCAGTAAGGACTGGTTTTTAGTTTGATTTTATACATGTTGAATGGACAGAGGACTACACTTTCAGATATTCTGAGCTGTTTTATTAGCTCTAAGACAATTGCTCTTTCTGACCCTTAAGCAAAAGGCAAAACTCTTCTTTAGAAAATGAACCATAAAGTGAGGCTAGTTTACCTTGAAAAGCTGAAGACAAGAAAAGCGAAAAGAAAATGAAAGTAAACTTTAAATTGGAAAGGAAGCGTTCAAAAAAATAGAAAGGAAAGATAAATCTTCCTAGATGTTGTTTTTTTAAGTGTGGTGGAAAAAACTGAGCTCAATGTTTGGCTTCTATCACTTGATTTTTATATACTGGATGGAGCTGGGTCATTTATATTTAGCCCCTCTTGGGAGGAAGTACCTCATGTTGGTAAATGGTCAGTACTTTGCTTGACTAGAAGAAAGATTCATGGGTTCTTTTTTAATTAATTCAAATATAGGAAAAAATTCCTTGTGCTTTCTGAAATGACAGGAAAGTAGTGTTAAAATTGCTTTAAAGTGTTCAGGGTTTGGAGGGATTTAAAAGCTTGTTTTGAAGATTTTACTTAACTCATCCTTACTATGTGAATATATATATGTAATTGTGTAATTCGTGATCGTGCTGGTTTACTTCGTTGCATTAAGACTTCTGAATTTGTCCTCTGAATGATGGTTTTCTTGGTGTTGATTTGGAGCTAAGTATTTAAGATAAGCTATTAGAATTAGCAGATCTTGAAAAACTTACAGTGGTCTTAGCTTAACCATAGTTTGTGCAAAATGTATTGCTTTGAAAAACATAGATGTTTAACTAGTTTGCATAAAAGTGTTATGAGTAAAATCCTTGGTTGTTTTAGAGTTCACATCCTCACTTATTTTTTCTGCTTCAAATGATGATAGGATTACATACAAAGCTGATTTTGTAATTAGTTTAAAAATTTCCTGGCAAACCTATCTACAGTGAACACAAATGAGATGGTTTTTTCTGATCGTTTTAAGCACAATCTGAATTTAAATTTCTCTTGTATTTAAAATTGAAGATGCAGACTCATGTTACACAATGGGATTTTTATTTTTGAGGTTACACAATGAAGATATACTTAATTTTTCTCTATTTTCACCTCATCTGCTTTGGGTTTAACATATCTTTTTGAAAGAAGGAGTGTTTGTAAAGGCTATTAAGTTTTGTTTGACCTTCCTTTCCATTTAAGGTATTCACTGGACCCTAATGTGAAATTACGATCCCCAAGCCTGATTGATATGTAAACATAACACAGATGGTGTAGAGATGATTCTGATGATAATTCATATTTCAGCTAGTCACGAAGATACTTTGATTACAGCGTGTTTAAGTGATTATAACATAGTGTTCAATGTTAGTCTTGTTGGTAAGGAACACATGAGAAACAAGTTACACGTTATTCGTGCCCAACAAAGGATGCACTGTGGTGTGACCATTTTAATTTCTAATGCTAGATTAGAAACATAGTATTTTAAAATATGTCTTAGAGCAAGGTAAATACATTAAGCACAGACTGAATAAAAAGTTAAGTACATAGTTTCAGGCACAAATATTTGTTTTGGAAAGTATTTGTTACTATATGAAAGAGGCCAGTATGCTTGAATTCGGATTTCACTTTGCATGCAGATCGTTAGAAAGTCACATGCTTGTTTTCACATTTATATGAGGTCTGGTTATAGTGTAGTTTAGTTTACTTTATCTTCTGTAAGAATTTTGAATGACAGGGCTGAGAAAAAAGTAAACAACATTAATGATATTCAGTTGGAAAACATATTCTGTCTTTACAGCATTTGTTCACTCTCATCTGCTGTAGTAAGCAGTGGGTACTGAACATGTTGAGGGTGATTAACTGACAATAAAACACAAGCACTTACATACATTAAATAAAATCCTATCAATACCTCTTAAATCAGTGTTCCAAACAAACTGATATAATTTAAAATTTATCATTCTCTACTCTATTATTAATTACCTCATTTTTTGCTCTCTTTCTGCCATAGGATAATTGACCGTCTAGATGGAGTTCGTTTGTTATGGTCGTTGTTGAAAAATCCTAATCCAGATGTTCAAGCAGGTGCAGCTTGGGCTATTTGTCCTTGCATTGAAAATGCTAAGGTAAGAAAGTATTTCAAGTAGTAGTTTTGTTACATATATACTCACATGTAGTTCTTACATTTGGATGATTTCCAGCAAGTTTGCTGTTTGCTACTTATACTCTCTGTTTCATTCATTTCATTCATTGCTTAAATAAATGATGTTCTCCATCTAACACTCATTACAGCACCCTGGTTTGCCTTTACAGTGCTTACTGTATTTGGAAAGTACATTTTAATAACTTTTCAGGACCTAAATTTACTGTTCCCAAATAAAGCATGCTGATAATCTGACAATGCTGAAAACAGAAAGCTTCTACTCACAGGCTATGAATAGCACAGGTAGTTGTAGTTGTTGTCTACTATGAGGTACTTCAGCTATGTACTCAAGAGACCATCATTTGGTTTCAGAGCATATTTCAGACTCAGTGCCAATGTAATCCTTAGATTTTCTGCTGAGACTGCCAATAAAAAGTGCCAGTTGTGAATAGTGGTTGTTGTGCAGGTCAGTTGTGCACAGAAGACTGAGCTATTCATTTATTTCACATCAGTTTCCAAATAGAGATAAAATACTGGATAGAAGCTCTGAGTCATCTTCAGTGAATTCCTATTTCTGACCTGTTGTAGAATAAATGGGGAAGGTTTTGTTTCCTGTTAGAAGTTTACTAGAACACTAAGTAGACTTTTATCCTTAATCCTTGTGCAGTAGTATCTTCTGTTTTTAATTTAGCTCCGTATTTAATACAACTTTTGCATCTTCTTTCTACTATACCACAAATATATCTTTTTATAATTTATTTATACGTATCATTTGAGATCCTGACTACGTAAAGAATGAAAATTCCTTCAAAGTGCTAGATATCCTTGGCATCCTTTGCAGACAGTGTTTCCTGTTTGAAACTGAACACTGTATGATTGCTGTTAATTTATAGAGATGGTTTGATGTAGATACAGATCTATGGATAAAAGTATGGTGAGAACATTTGGTCTTGATTTTTATAACTTAAGCATTTTCTATTTCTTCACAATGATTTCTACAGTGGCAGCTTGTTTGCCAGATTTCAGACATGCTGTTTATTCTGAATTATCTTTCCATCTTTTGTTTTTTTAATTTACACTCCAGTGTAATAAAGTTTCTTGTTACCTAATGGTAACATCTCCTCTGTCAAAATATGACAATACCTGCCCCTCTTTTGAACAATATTGCTGTAACTGAATGTTAAAATACTACTTTATCTCCCTGCTGAGGTAATACTTATTCTATATAAGACTCCATGACTTGCAGTGCCAGAGTAGAACTGCACATTCCTAGAGCTTCCACTAAAAGCCCTTTTTCAGAAACTAAGGGGATAGAGGACAGCTACTGAAATTAGAGACTACATGGACTTTTTTTTCTTGTTTTTTCTATCCCCGGTGTATTTGATGAGTGTAAGCTATGTGCATCCTTAGTGTAGCTATCCTCCTTTCATCTCTCTTGGCTGCCTGCCCAAATGCTAATCTGTGACCCCACAAAGAGTTCTTTGTGTGAGACTGAGGCAGAGTGGCACACTGAAACAAACCTGCCAATAATACCCTTTCCTCTGACACTGAATGGAAAGAAATATGTATAAAGCAGCAATTATAGCCACACTGTGGAAGTGCAGTAACTATTTCTATCTAAACAAATGTTTGATTTTTACTTTTTTTCTAAACCAAAGTTAATAATATTCAACAATTTACATGATCTTCCAAGAAGCACAGTTTGGTTTCTGCAGTGTTCGATTCAAAAGCAGTAATAAGTATATGACTTCAAGAGGATTATGTGCATTCTGGCTTTTCCAAGCTTGTACTCGAGACTGCAAACTGTGTTTCAAAGAACTGTGAGCTTGGAATCCGGACTTGTTTCCTTTTTGTGTTCTTTTGTGGATGCTGTAGTGGCTCTCTTCTTAGTGTGGAAGTTCGTAGATGAAGCAGAACTTGTTAATACAATCAGTAACAAATTTTTATATATAATATAATGCAGCTTCCATTTTTCTGCACAGAAATATTTTTTACATATCCAACTTAAAGATTATTTTCTATGATACTTGTAAAATCTTAGAATCTAATCTGTCATCCCATTAAGGCTGTTAATTGTCCTAGTATGTGCATACATGATTATCTCTCATGCATTTACTCTCACCATAATCGGTTTAAGATTGGAAAGTCTACAGTTTCTGATTTACCATTAGAGAGATAAGAGTCACAAAAGGCCAGACCTTGAATTGTCAAGGTACTTAGGTGCTAGCCACTTCTGAGCTTTTGGGTCTAACTAGTTTGCCTCCTGTTAGACAGGAAGTTAATTGCAAACGGAGCAGAATCCAAGTTCCCATAACCCTGGATTCTATATGTTGATAGTTATGTAAGCTGGTTCAGAGTAGTTCCCATAGAACAGATTGTATCAGTAAGATATAGCTAAGTGATATTGTTTGGTACAGCAGTATGATATAGGTCAGTGGTATTTGGTCCATGGTATGTCTAAGACTTTTTAAACAGAGGATAAACTGTAGTACATAAACCGTTACAGCTCTGACAGTCATAATATTGGTTTGGTATCGGTCATCGCTTCTGTATGCCAGCATTAATTCTAAACAATTTTAGCCTTAAGAATTTCTGGTAGCTCTTACAGGTAGGCTGGCAGTGGTATCATTTGGCTGGTAGAACTTGCCTGAAAAATTTGCACTGCACTTAGGAGTAAAACTTGTGAGTCTTAGACAAATATCTCATGATGTTGGATAAATTAGTACATACATGTCTTTAAAATATAAGAGATAAAGAGACAAGAATGTTATTTATTCAAATAATTATCTTAATAGAAGCAGATTCTTATTAATTATTTCCTTACTTCCTAAAGGAAAAATTACTACTGCAGGCACATTGGTAAGTGTAAGTGCACTGTCCAAGAAACACACACGATTATGAAAAATGGCTAAGAAAAGTCTACTCAACTCTGTTGATATTGGAACAGCAATATTTGGTTATGATGCTTCTTTGAAAACCAGTATTTATAATGTTCTCCCAACGTACATCAGCCCAAACAGAAAAATTTAGAGAAACTCTACAAAGATGTTATTTGGGCTATTATAAAATTCATCCAGAGGCATTGTGCCAGTAATAGGAACAACACCAGCTGGAGTTTGTATGAAAATACCCATTTCCTCACAGAGTAACCTTTAAATAGAATGTCTTGAAATAAATGAAAAATAAATAAATTTTTAAAAACCCAAAACAACCAAAGAAAAACCTGTAGAGGTTATTTTCTTTCCTCATATTGGGTACATTTTTGGGTACAAATGATGATGTCAAGTAACATCTTTTTCTCTGTCCGTTGTGCTTGTGTATCAGCTTTAACCCCCTGCCCCCCCAGGTTATTGCCTCCCTTTCAGCTCTGCAGTGGAATTTCATGGGTGTCATGAAGGATGATCAGCCATCTAAATTTGTCTGTGTATTTCCTACATACAGGAAAAAAGAATGTCCATGCTGACACAGAAAAAAACCCCAACCAAATCAAAACCAAATTAGGTTTAAGAGGGAAAGGTCATGAGATAGGTATGTGTGAAGGTGAAGCAGCTTTTATTCTTGCTAAGTATTACATACTGAGGAAGTGAATTCTACTGGAGCCAGCAGTCTGGAGTTAACCTGTGGGTGGAAAATATGCTGCTGGTGACCCATGCTGTTTGCAATTCTTACACAGATTTTGCTTGTTACGGAAATTTTAACGTAACTCTATGTATTAAACCACCGAGGGCATTTCTTTACTAAAAGTAGCAACAAAACATAGTTGAACTTGGAAAGTCTTGTGATATTTAACAAATAGTGAAGTTATTTGCTATTTTAAATTAATTAAGATATCTTTTTATACACATTTTACTCCTTTATAGTGTTTAAAGATCAGTAATGACCCATAATGGACATTGCTGTTCATTTGGTTTATATTTTAAAAAGTGTACTGAAGTTATACCAATAGTATTTTGTTTACATACCATTCTTTGCTAAGCTTATAAAGTCAAACTTCCCTACTTGAGTGTGTACAGCATTTTCCATTTTCTTTGTTTTCCTTGCTGTGCTTCTTGCAATTCTATACAGAAACCTTGGCAGTTCAAACTTAGTGCTCTTACTGCTCTCTTTCCATTTTCCTATTTGTTTTCTCTAGACATTATAATTTTTAACATCAATCACACCTACTTCTCTATATTGGATCTCATTTTTATGCAGTTTTTAATCCCTGATATCTGGACTTAGACTTTCCAATTTGTAAAGCATTTCTTATGAACTAAACTTTAAAAGAGTACTTACAGTAAGAGATGAAAAGGAATTTTTAGCTTGCCCCTCAAGCCTTCCAGAACACCAGTGTGTTTGGAGATTTAGGAAGCCCAGGAAGCTAGGCTTGGCTTGGTGACTCCATAGCTGGCTGCCATGCCTTGCCAGGGTACATGCAGAACCAGCCCATCCAGTGATTCTTGACACAGGCTGCTTAGTTTAGTGAACCAATCTTCAGGTGTTCCTTGGGCCTCCTATAGACATGCTACCCTGGAGATCCTGAAGGGACTGACATAAATTGCCCTGAGGTCCTTAATGTCTATAAATATAGTAGGAGTCCAGTTCCTGTAAAACATAGAACCTGAAAAGCTGGGAAGCAAAGAGAAACTGAAGAGCGTAACCCCTGTCTCCCTCACTGGGGAGCCTTGGGTCCTAAATTCCATGTTAAGCAGTAAATTCCATGTTAAGCCTTAAAGCTTGGGGACCATAAGAAGCCAAAAAGCTTAGGAGCTCCTGGAGACCTGGCTTTCCAGCTGTTTGGCAGACCATCAGGCAAGAGAAGTCAGGGATTCTGTGAAAACCAGAAGCCAGGAGCCTGGCAGGCTACTCACCAGCCATCTGGCTGACAAGAGAAAAGATGAAGAAGCACATTGGTAATTTAGCCTGCCTTTCTGCCTGGTTTCTGTCAAAACTTTTCAAGAAGTCATTGTGTTCCTATGGAAGGTTTTGGTTCCATTCCATTAGCATTTTCTGATGTTCCAGTGGAAAATATTTGACCAGCTTTCCTTGTAACTTAGTTTAGAATAGCTACGCATGCTAGTCAACAGCTTGTCATATAGCTTCTGTACTTTTAAATTAGACTTGCTAATTGGATTTGAAAAATCTATAAAAAGTTTAAACCCCCATCCTCCTCACATTTTTTTCTCTCTTCTTTGTTTTTCCTTCTTATTTGTCTCACTTTTTTTCTATCTGAACACTCTCACTTGCCACATGGAACTTCCATAGATTTTAAGGCAAGAAAAGAGCACAGGGATCATTGTGTCTCCTTTGCTACATAATATAAACCAGAAATTTTCAAGCAATCATTTTATCTGGTGCAGAAGCTTTTGATTGAACTAAAACATATTTTATACTTCATGCTTGTTGTTCAGATTCTCAGTGGTCTGTAATGGTAAGTGGTACAATATGATATGATTGCCTTCTCATATACCACTCCAATTTATGGAACCATACCAGAGTTACAAAGACACAAACAATAATTGTTATAAAAAATTAGTTAGTATGTGTTGTCACTGCATTGACTGTTTACCTAGAGTGTCCTCACAGCATCCCAATATGCTGTCTTGCACCCTTACAATATTAAGATCCATATTACTGATGGCTATCTCATAAACAATAATTATAAGAAGTTTCCTTAGACACTTATTTGGATTCAGTTCAATCCAAAACCAATGGAAACAACGTTTAGTTTTTCCAGTTATTCAATGTTATCTGTTTCTCATACTTCCATTATTAAAATGCTTTTCAAAATAATCTAAAGCAAATCATGATGTTTTCTCTACTGTGGCCTCAAAGGACTTTGATATTGGTAGTTTCACTGCTTCTGTGAAAAAAAACTTAGGATTTTGGCATTTACCCAGGACTGAACTTCAGTGAGAGTTGGGAGGAGGAGGAGGAAGAGTAGGTGTAGTCCACCAGGCTGGACAGTAAGGAAAACGGTAGATAAAAGGACTACTGGAAGTTGCATGAGTAACTATGTAAACTTTTTTTTTGTCTTCACCATCCCTTAGAGAACATGCACTGCATGCTTTCTTGGGCTGTACGCTTGGCTAATTGACTTTGCTTTTCTTTCTTGAAACTCTCACTAGCAATATACTTGCCAAGTATTTAACTGTGCAATGATCAAATCCAGGATGAAATCCAGGAGTAAGGACTTCTGCTCTTCCAGGCTATAGAGTAGCACTGGAGCCATGTTAAAGCTACTCTGCTTTGGTGAAATGGGACAAGATCCAAGTTGATTGTCTGCTGCTGTTTTCCCAACATATTTTTTTTTCACAAATTTTGCCAAAATAGAACAAAAGTTGTAAGATGTGAAATAGTCTCATCTTACAAGATGTTTCTTCTGTTCTGCTGCAGAGGAAACCTCCACAGCTGTATAGACAGCAATAAAATTAGCCTTTAAGTGTAAAAAGAAAAGTTAATAGAAACTTCATGATATAAATTCTGTGTTTCCCTTTTTCACTGAATAGCTATAATATAGAAATGTATCTGTTGCATTTCTTTACTTTGAATTTTAAATTGGGTTGTGCACTAGGATGATGAGCTACACAGTTGGAAATGGGGGATGGAAACGGACAACTTCTTCATTAAAGAAGAGGTAGTTAAAGATGACTGTTGATAAGTAAAGTTTATTTGCATAGCCATACCATCACTTTTTTGGGCAAAAGCAATTCAGTTTGACAAATTAGCTTTGACACCTTAAGGTTTTTAAGATGTTGTAAGAGTGAAATACTTGTTTTTAGTGGAGAAACTTATCTTGCGAGTGGAGTATTTTTAAAGATAAATACAATGTGGTTTTGTAATACAGTGTTTAACTTTAAATCTTTCAAATAAAGAAACCAGTATTCACTTCAGAAGAAATAAGAAAGGAATTCAGTTACAAAAGAATTCAGTAGTTCTTTTACATGAACTGTATGTCTCAAGTTAAGGCTGATGAACTTTATTTACTTAATGAAAAGAACCACAAAAAAACGTATAATATGATGACAAGAGAACTCAAAAATCCCAAATGTTCTCCCTGTATAAATACTGCAAAGATCAAGTGATTTTTTCCAAATCTGTCTTTCTGCAAATATTGTAATCCTTTCTGCTCCTAATTAAAAAAAATGTGTAAACTGCTCTATTTCACAGTGTTTCTTTCTGCTCTTGGCAGAAGCCAAAGTAGAAATAAGTGAAAAGGGAAAGTTAACTAAGTTTTATTAGCAGTCTTGCATTTTAAGAAGATGAAAAAATGTGAATAAAAAGTAGCAGGATGAGGCTTTTATTGGCACAGCAGATAACATTGCTAGCCTCGGCACCTATGCCAGTTAGGGTTTGTTTTACTGCTTGAGACTGCGAACTCCTCCCTTTGAATCCAATTTTAAAATAGCATTTATTGTACTTTCTGAGGATAAAAACTTTGCTGCCACCAGTTAGAAGATGTGGTCATGTGATGTCATGAAAAATTCTGTTATCTCCTTACCTTTTCTTCAGCCACTTAAAATGCAGTTTAGGAATCCATATTTCTTCATATCTGTCACCTCAGACTAAATATTACAGTTGAAGTTATAATAATGATTTAAAATGAAGATACTCCCTGTTAATACAGTAAAACATTCTTGTCTCCCTCCCCCCTATTTTTTTTAACAGTTTTGTTTCTTCTTTAAATATCTTTGTGCTCATCCTCTAACTTTGTTCAGCTCAGGAAATACTCGCGTTAAAGCAGAAGCATTTAACCTGTCATTAATACAAACACTCCAATAAAATTATATATGTTATTGCATAACAGTGATTTTATCAATATTTTTATCTACAGAGGCTGTTTCTTAGATTTTATTCTTACCATACCATTTTTTTTTCTTTTTATCTCAACCTGAGTAGTCATGTTAGGAAAACTTAGTATGGTTTTGCCACATTAGGTAAGGTGGGGGAGTAAATTCACCTAAATTCACTTAAATGCATTTTTCTTTCAAGTTGTTTTTTGTATATCTGTCTCCTAAGATGTTCTGAAGCTTTTCAAAATACCTGAAATTTATTGGATAACTTCATACGTAACATTAAAGAAAATAAATGTGGCATAATGGCTATATTACTAGACTAGAGCTTGCAGTGTGTAAGTTCTAAGGTAAAAATGTAGCCTTGGGCTGGCAATGGAACACCTTCCACTTCAAGTTCAATATCAAAATCATGTTATTACCCAATAGTAAACTACCCAGACATTGAAACACTGTCATTTGCATATCTGCAGTGAGGTTTAATGATTACAGGTAAATATGAAAACTTAACACACAGTTATAGTTGGAAATTAAAAACCATTTGGGTTAAGTCACACAATACAAAGATGTGTGTTGATTAGTTTACAAGGTGGAGTTTAAAGATTGCATTTTTTTCCTGTGTGAAACAAAAAGGAAAAAAAATATTTCCAAAGATATGTTATTTATGATTTTTCTTCTCTTCTGTTAAAAAAAAGAAGTATAAATGAAAATTCCTGAGATAATTTGGAAGCTAGTATTACAGAAATTACTTAGACTGTATAGTATGAACAGCTATCTGATCATTAATACAATTATACTCACAGAACATCGATTCAAAAGAAATACATCCAGACTTCAGCCATCACAGGCACGACTTCATATACTCTCATCTTTAAATATGTTTAAAATATGGCAGTTGTGTATAATAAATACTCATCTTTCAGTGATAAAATAGAAATTTATTGTACAAAATAAGTATGTGGTTTTGCTAAATTATACAAAATAGATTGCATTTGATGTTTAATTTTTTTGGAAAAATATAAAAATAAAAATATTGTAAGTCACATAATGAATTTTAAAGCTGTAATAATGAATTTTAAAGCTGTCATTTCAGTGCTCCTTCCTGCTCATTGTTCTTCAAATTTCTTACTTCTTTGCATTTCTCTTTCTCTTGCACAGACCACCAGACTACACCCACAACCACATTTAGGAAACTTTCCTGACATGTGGTTTCTGCAGTTTTGCTCTGCTTTTCATCACTGGTAGAAGGTCTGTCCTTGTGTTTAGCTGGTTGCACAGATTATTGTTGAAACTCTCTTCTTTTACTTACTGCTGGATTGTTTATGTACTATACCATCAGTTTAATTGGACCGTATTCCTTTACAAAATGTGGAAAGTTTACACTTGTCAGAAGAGAAATTTAACAAATTTGGTTATAATCATCTAGAAAGAAAATACATACAGATAGGAAAATATGAAATGTACATTAGTTCATTATGATGGGATACAGATTATCATTTCTCCTCATGAAACACTTCAAGAGCATGAATAATAATAAACAGCTATCTGAACCATGCAGAAAAGCAAAGCAATTTTCACGTACAGCAGGGCCCCTTTCAAATCTTAAGACATGTGACTGTAGTTTACCTGTTGAAGTCTCTCATTTTTGAGCTGATATGTAGACACAAGGTGATGCACACTGTAGTAAATTCCAAGGACTTGAAGTAAATGCAAAAGACCTCGTTTTCTTTCCTTCTCCTGTGCCCAGTCATTTAGCTGTCTAGCCCTCTAATATGTATAGGTAAGAAATTTCTGTGTAGAAATCATTCTCTGTAAGTCATTATCTGTTACCTTTGGTCAAATGTTAAAATTTCAAGACAGACATGAATACTAATACTAAGCAATGAGTCACTGTGAGGGTGGCAGCCCTGGACCAGGCTGCCCAGAGAGGTTGTGGAGTCTCCTTCTCTGGAGAGTTTCAAAACCTGCCTGGACACGATCCTGAGCAACCTGCTCTGGGTGAATGTGCTTTGGCAGGGGAGTTGGACTCGATGATCTCCAGAGGTCCCTTCCAACCCCTATCGTTCTGTGACTCTGTGAAATGTTTTTATTGAGGTGATTGTAGATACATTTACACTGTGGTATGCATACACTAACAACGTCAGAAACATTTATGCCAGTGTATCCATGGAAAACATGCTGTAAGCCCACCTCCCTTTACATGCAGCTTTCATGGTCCTCCTTTTGCATAAACATTTAGATCCTCTTTTAGTTTCTGCAAGGACCTCATATTATTTCATTCTGTGTTTTTCTGGACTTCAGAATGAAGTTTGCTCCTGGATGCTACCCTTTTTCCACATGCTGTGGCTTCTGGTTTTGACCCTCACACTATACATCTTTAACCTCTCCCTTCCAGTCTCAAGAACTGCACTGCCTGTGGTGGGAAATGTTTCATTTCTGATGGGGCTACCCACTGCTTTTGCTTTCTGTGAGAAGGAAACATCAAAACTAAGTCTTCTGTTTGGCATTTAGACACAGAACTAAGAAAGATGAACTGCAGCGTCTTCTGGAATTTTTATTTACCAAGTCCATCAGCAATTTGATGGATTTACTCAGCAAAGCTGATGCAGTACAGTTGGAGCCTACTCTGTTCATAAATCAGTGCCCAAAGAAATAAATATATTAAAAGCCGATCTTGATCTTGGGGTCAATTGCTACCCCTAGAAAAATTCATATTATCCATGTTTACACTTTCATTAAGACCTAGGACCTTTCAGTCCAGAAGGGTTTCAGGAGCGTGTCTGCTAGTTTTTATTCAAGATTCTCCTTTTGACCTGTTGAAGGAAGCAAATGAAAGTAATTCCACTTGCAGACCTTTCTCTCCATCTCTTTACATTTACCATCACTGAGGTGCACAAGCTAAAATTTCTTCTACAAAGTTACTGCTAACCATTCGGCCAGTCACTTTTACTGTCTTTCCAGTGTAATAACCGCTTGACACCAGGCCACCCAATGCCACCTGCAGATGTGCCACCATGATGTCATAAAGAATCTCCTCTGACCTGGTTTCAGTTCTCATTTTCAGTATCCTTTGCGAAGGGTAGGATTTGGGTACTCATGGCATACTTCTACTAAATAGTTCTGTAAAAATTAGTTGACCATCAAAAATGACCTGAAGTTCTTGCCCAGAGTGATTTCTGACCTGTATCTATTTTGTAATCAATAGTTACATGCTTTTCTTAAGTCTTAAGTTTCTACAGAAATCCTTGTTAGCCATAATAATTTGCTAGTTTCTGTATTTATTGGACAAAAAAGCTTCACCAGTTATCCTTCCAGGTCCACATCTGAAAGGTTGAAAATCTATCAGAAACTGTCAGACTGGTTTATAGACTGTATAAAGCAAGCCACAAATATCTATCCTTAGTATAGAGGTCCACTCAGTTGAAATGACTGATGGGACCATTCCGATAGAAATGGTGATTTTTCCAGGTTACATTGCAATGCTTGATATCCTGAGATGAGGCATCTGAAGTTCCATCCACCCCTTAGTTAATTATTGTGTTTATGCTGCAGTTTCTGAAAATGCTGCTGCAATTTACAGTGTTGTCTTTCAGTTCTGTATAACTAGGCAGCCTGAGAACCTCTTCTAGATGGTTGCTGGCAAAGTGTTGCTTAGAGTTACGCACAGATTGAATGATTTTTTACATGTTTATTCAAAGAAGTAAATGTTTTTCTATTCTGGCATTGTGTCTGTCCACAAGGAAACTGAAAAGAGATTGCCTAAAATGCTGTTGTCTTACGTGGTGGAACATCTTACCAAAGAAAGAAATGCATTTCTGTTCAAGCCTCTCAGTTTAATGGAGTGCAGTGACTCTTGGTGTACAGCATCGGTCCATGAATAAGTAACTTAATCAGTTAAGAATTTGTGCTTAAACAAAACTTAGATTTATACCCTGTGTGCTTTTAAGAGTATATGAAGTACTGTATGTTGCATGTCACTTTATCAGATACTGCCAGTTTCTCTTTGCTGGAGGCAACCAAATGAATTCCGTACGCATTAATTCAGTCTCCCAGTGCCAAAACTGCGGGTTTTCTCTGTTTTACACATTCACATGTAAACATGTGCTTGATATTTCAGTTCAGTAATAAACACAAGAGTGTGAGAACAGCTGTATCAGACCAAAGATTCACTGGCACAGTGTTCTGTTTCTCATACTAGCCCACAAGGGATGACTAAGGAAAGGTAAAAGAGCAGGGCAAACTTGTAGCTGAGGTTCCCTCCCCAGAATGCTTTTCTACCTTCATGAAATCTGTAGTTCAGGAACTTTCTAAATCAGAGGAAAATTTTTATATTGAATAACCTTTAATGGGTTTTTTTTTTTCCCTGTGAATTTGTAGTTATTTTCTAACATATAAACTTCTAACAGCAACTGCTTCAAGGACTTCAACATCTTAACTATGCTGTATTTGAAAATAACTGTGTTTTATTCTGAACATGCCACCTGCTAATTTCATCTGATGCCCCCAGGTCTTCTCCTAGAAGAGAGATCCCTGTGTGCCCTTTCCATTCTACTCAAGAATTTATACACCTCTATCATAATGCTCCTCATTTTTCTCTTTTATAGCACTGAATGTTCTAGTTGGTTGGTCATTCCTTCTACAGAGCATTTCCCTGTCTTTGATTATTTTGTCTTTCTCTAAACCTTTTTCTAATTTATATTATAACTTTTTCAAGATGGAAAATATGGACCAGACAGATCTGCATACTGTATTCGAGATTGAGGCACACTGTTTAGTTTTTCCATTTATTTTCTAAGAGCATACTTAAGACATTTCTCCAGAGTGAGTCGTGTTTATGCCCTTTAGTTACATTTTACATTGATTGTTCATACTCTGAGGAGCACTGTGGTTCTCCCACAGTTACTGTTATCGCTTGTGTAACCTCCCCTCTTAAATATTTCTGCATACTCCTTTGCACTGATACAAGAAAATAGTGCTACCACTCCTTTGTTTCATCTGTTAGACTTAATGTAGGAAATAGAAGACATTATGAGAGCCTAAACAGGGGTGTCTATCACTGGTTTAGATGCCCTAAGGTATATGAAGCACCCACCTGGCAAATATGATACAGCAGATAGGAGACACACCCTTCTGGAGTGACACCTTGAAGCTGTAAAGAATGCCCTGTGGAATCTGAAATGACACTGGATAACTTATTTAGATGTTGACTTTCTGTATAGATGGTGGCATGTAAAACTTTCTAACACTCATATGTCAATTAAGAGAGCTCTGACTTCTGAATTAGCCATAGTTCTTGGTGATGGCAACACAGCAGTAGCTGCAGTTTTGAATAATTACACCATGCTGTCAAGGTTTAGGGTTGGGCCGTTCACTAGACAAATGACAGGCACTCTCTACTAACTCCTCTCCTCTCCCAGGGAAGAGAAAGGAAATAAGGGAGACAGACTTATGGATTAGAAGAGAAAGCTAGAACAGCTTTAATGAAATAATAATAAAATACCAGAATATATACAAATACATACAAAACTAATATGGAACCATGCCACCCTGATGGCAGTTATTGTCACTGCCACCTCTGATGCTGTGAAGCACTTGGGAAGTCCCAGACTGGACTCAGCAGCAGACGGGAGCCAGACTGGGAAGCTGGCTATTGGAACTGGATTCAGGAACACATGGATCAGGATCCAAGACAGAATGGGCAGAGTCCTCTTTGGACATTGACCATTGAAGAAGAGGCTTGACCCTTGTGATCCCTCAACTTTATATCAAATATGCCATCTGTGGGCTGGAATCCCTCGTTGGTCAGTTTGGGGTCACCTGTCCTGTCCACTCCTCCCTGCAGGTGCAGCCTGTTACTTTCAGCACGCCCCAACGTGGTACACAAGATTCAGTAGGGACTAAATTTGAGTCAATCTGCACAGGAGCAAGAGCCTTTCTGCATATCAGTCCTCAGTAGTAACTCTAACCATGGAGTGTTATCACTGCTGGAAGCAGACACTGTCTGAGGAATTCTGCTCTTAACTTCAGAAAGTGCAGCGACTTAGAAGTAATTCAGATGAATAGTAAAATCACTGAACAGAATTATTTCTGTTCTAACTCAAACCAGGACACATGCCAAGCTCTCTTTTTTAATGTTTGCATATAAATACAGATTGAATATTTAAAAAGAACATTTCTTTTGATTCTCATTTAGGATGCTGGGGAAATGGTTCGATCCTTTGTTGGTGGCTTGGATCTGATAGTCAATTTGCTAAAATCAAAGAATAAAGAAGTGTTAGCAAGTGTATGTGCAGCCATTACAAGTATAGCTAAAGATGAAGAAAATTTAGCTGTTATAACAGATCATGGAGTCGTCTCTCTGTTGTCCAAACTAGCAAACACAGTAAGTAAAATCAAAACATAGTATACTAAGTATCTGAATTTCTTATACATAACTAAAAGATTATGACAAAAGCAGTAGATTCTGGATCAGCAGCAAGGAAGAGCTGTAGAATCCTTCCTCCATGAGATGTACATTGGACGTGAAAATATTCTGTGGCTGGTACTAAAATTGCTTTGGCAGATAAGCTTCATTTTAATAGTCACTGTTGCTGAATATTGCTTTTAGAGATGCAACTGCTGTATGAAAAAAACCACAAAGGACTGAGAGAGCAGTAAATCTAAACCATGCAGAGTATCTCAATGATGGGGCAATATATGACATTTTAATGCTAGTTTTATCTACTTTCCAGTCAGTACAATTCACAGTACTTCCTACAAAGAGAATAATAAGGGACTACTAGCTCCATGCCTTAAGCTCTCTCCAGTTTTTAATTGTACTGTTAAATTGGGATGCCTTAAAGAGAATTTGAGAATATAGTACTGCTTTCTTATGAATTTTTTCTTATATTATGTTGTCTTGAAATTATTATGTTTTTACCTTCTTCAGAACAATGACAAATTAAGACGTCACTTAGCAGAGGCTGTTTCCTGCTGTTGCACGTTGGGGAGCAACAGAGTTGCCTTTGGAGAGACCAAGGTTGTAGCTCCTTTGGTACGTTACTTGAAGTCAAATGATCCATCAGTTCATAGAGCTACAGCTCAAGCTTTATATCAGCTTTCAGAGGATCCCAACAACTGTATCACCATGCATGAAAACGGAGTGGTGAAGGTGAGGTAGAAGGTTTTTCTTATTTGCAGTTCAAATTATTGAAGGGGTTTGGCATGGTCAAAAGAAGAGATCTTTCATTTGAAATAGTTCTTGCTAATACTTCTGTATACCTCAAATTTCTGATTTATTCTAAAAATGTTTGGTTAAGTTGTGAATCAGGGAACAGTATTTCATTGACAAAGATATTACAGCTAGGTGGTTGTAAGGAATGGAAATGTGATGTGGGCATTCACCTCTAGAGTATTTGACTGACTCTGACCTAGGCTGGTAGTGATGTCACATCAGCATTTTGTCATATTCAAGTGACTTTGGCAAAAGAAGTTAGGTTATATTAATGGATAGTTGCTTAATACGGCAGAAAGTCACCTTTCTGGAAGTGGATTTGGGGACAAATCAAGAAAGAATGATATAAAGGCTTGGTTTACCTGGAGCTGTTTCAGTGAATTCTGCATTTACTTATACATTATATGTTTATATATATTATTTATGTTACTTATACATTATATGTTTACAAACATTTTCATTTTAGGAGTTAAGTATGGGTACATTCTGCAAAGGCCTTACTCTAGAAGGAATATTTCTCTCAAAAAGATTTTCCTAGCAAAGTTTTCTCTCACTAGCTGAAGCCAGTATTGTTACTCCTTTGGTACATGAGAGGTAAGGATTATGGTGTTAGAGATGGAGGTTGTAGAAGCTCTCAATTTTCATAAATTTCCTGAAAGATTCACCGTTTGTAGACTTTTCATTTTACTTTATGTTCAGGTAGATGTATTTGAAAGTAAGAGTTGACTTAGGATGTACTGTTACTATTAAGGTTGAATTTATGCCTGCCACTAATTATAGTGCACTTTATTGTGAGCAGTTTCAATTCTGTCCCGCTCTAATTGTCCTGTGTTATCATACATATATCTGTGGTTGGCTATATCTGTAGCTGAGTGAAAAAGAGCCACTGGTCAAAAAGGTTTATAAAGACTCAGTTTAAATGCCAGGTCTTGAACTGACTTAGGTTTTGTACCAATTCCATTTCACCTTTTTTTTTCAGGCCCAGTTAAAATATCTAAACTAATTAAAAATATTTATTTGAATTTGCAGATAAATAGGGTTGTATAGAAAAATATCACAGGTGTTTATTTTTTTTTACCATTCACAATATTCTGGAATGACTATAATTTGTTAAGGGAGAGAAAAGGGAACTGATAAAAGGAAAAGCAAAATTACAAAATGAAGGACCTTGGGTTATGTTTGTCTCATCTAAACTTTTTGTCTAGGGTGCACTTCTCACATACAAAAAATGCATTTTTTGTAATGCAGTGAATGAGCATTTGAATATGAATTTTTATGTGAGTCCATCACAGAATCACAGCGGAAGTGCCTTTCATCTCATGTTTAGTGTAAGACCTGAAGATATGTGAGGACATATGACCAATTCCCATCACGGGTGACAGCACACACATGCACTTGTGTCATATGTGCCTTAGTAATATGACAGGAAGCAGCTGCGTTTGGTCCATGTTGAGACTAACAGCGAGGGTAGCAATTCTGTTGAAAAGGACCTGGAGAGTAGGTTCAGCAAGCTGAATGTAAACTCGTAGGATGCCCTGGAAGTGATGAAGGCTAACAGGATCTGGGGCTGTGTTAGCAGGAACGTAGCCAGTAAGTCAGGCTGGTGAGATAGTACTTACTAAATCACATGAGTATTACAACGTTCACTTTGGGCTCCAGCTCTACTGGAGGGCCACAAAGATGGCTGGGGACTGAAGAATGTGATGTGTGAAGGAACTGAGCTTGTCTGTTGTTGAGAAAGAAGGCCTTTTGGCAATGATGCCTGATAGCAACCTGCCAGTATCTAAGAGAAATTTATGAAGGAGACAAAGGCAGGCTCTTTACTGAAGTGTGTGGTAGGAGGACAAGAGACAGTGGTCATAAATTGAATCTGGTGGGTTCCATCTGGATATAAGGGGAAAAAATCTATCATGAGGGTAATGAAGCACTGGAAATGTTCCCCAGAGAGGCTATGGAATCTCCATCCAAGGGAATTTATACCTGACTTGACAAAGCCATCAGCAACCTGGTCTGAATTCACTGCTGACCCTGCTTTGACTAGAATGTTGGATGACTAGATGACCTCCTGAGATACCTTTCAACCCAAATGGTTCTGTAATTCAGATAATCTGATTTCTGTCAGATGGAAAAAGATATAAATAATAGGAAATATGGAAAATGATGATTGATCTTAGCAAACCTCTTCTTCACCATCTATTAAGCAGGCTTCTTGAGCTTCTCAATGGACTTTATTAAGCCATACTCATGGCATATTCAATTAGGGAAAACAGCCATAGAAGTGATACTGAGCTTTCCCATTTGGTATCCAGAAACAGTCACCCTGTTTGAGTTGTATCTCAATAGAAAAACTGCCAGAGAAAGAGATTTCATCACTCTGTTACTTATCTAAACAACAGAGATATGTTAGGGACATATGTAAGATAACGTGCCTGAATTCCACTCGGTATCATTCAGAAATGAAATATTCATTCCATGAACAGAAGATTCACTTGCATTATAGGTCAGGGCTACAAATGCATGTAGACTAAGAGATGCAGCGTTATCCCCCATACCTTGAAGCATTAAAAGAATTCCATGAGGTTTGACTGAGCCTCCTCTGTAGTTCACAAGATCTCAGTTTTGGGGAGGAAATCAGGAATCTCTTCCTAGCCAGGAGGTGACTGCGAACCAAATGCATAGTCAGGAAAATAAACTTTATGATTTCCTGCTGGCAGTAAAAAATAAAATATCCTTGTAAGACACTAATTTGCCTGAAGAAGTAGTTCTTGCTAGTCCTGCAAAGTAAAATTAATGGAAGTTTAGCAGAAGTTTTCAGATAAACTTAATCAAACTCGTCAGGTGCTTGATGTCATCCATACCAAAGACTGCCAGCCAATGCACAGTCAAATGTACTGAAGAAGAGATCTGTTCAGCACTTCAAGTAAACTTTCTTCTGTTCAGAGTCCTACTGAAATCAGTGTGTATAGGACAGAATCTGAAGTCCTAGTCTCAGCTGACAAATGTGTAACAATGAGGTGTAGCAACTTACAATTGTCAATCAAACCTTGTGAAAAGTTTGATACTTTTAAACTTAGGAGATTTTATTTTAAGAAATCTGTCCAGCTGAAGAAATTCTTTAAACATGTCTCATAATTAGTGCTAAGAGCTACACATCAGTAGGTAAGCTGTGTGGAATTATCTTACTCAACACCTGCACGTGGGGTTTTTTTTTGTGTGTTTGTTTTTAATTACCTTCAAGTGAATATTCATGGAAGTGCTTAATTACAAATGCTGCAGACACTTAATCTGGAGAATAAGAAAATAATTATATCTAAACAAACAAAAACATTCTTCCCAAATAACATTTCTGCATTTTTAATTATCCAGATATTTTAAATAGCATTTGTTCTAACATGGTAGATATAAATGGAGCTGTTACTGGCACTTTATTCCTTTGAGTCTTAAGAAACACTTAACACAAGACAAATTGATAAAGTGGGTAAGTCTAAACTAGGATGCTGAAGCAGTTCCTAGTTCTTATGTCCAAGTATATAGCCTGGCCCCGTTCTGATTGCACATTAGGACTAAACCTGGATGCATACATTCTGTGTCAAAAAAAAAAAAGAAGAGATGCACAGCTGGAACCACAATATGTGTGAACAATTGGGAATCAGGACTGCAGAGCATATTGCAGAATGTGTTTGCCTTTCAACTAGGATATTGCCAGAAAGAATCCAATGCCAGCGTTGTATGTGTTGATGGTAACGTAGCTCAGAGATACATGTTACTGAACTGTGAAAAACCTGTTCTCCCTAGGCCATAGAATTAGAGAAGTACAGTGAGAGGTCATCAGAGCTAGCTCTCTTGAGCTTGGCTGAGCCATCGTACCTGTCTAGCTTTTGTAGCATAGAGCTCAGCCTTCTTGGAGGATATATCAGACCAGTGAGATATAGTGGTTCCTATCCAGTAAGGAGGCACATGTAATTGAAGTGTGGTGGGCGGTCTGAGAAATATCTTCTGTTGGACCTGTGATAGTTTTTCCAGATGTCCTAGTCCCTTGTTTTTGTTCTGTGTTGCCAGAGCAGAGCATATCATGAAGCGAATCAACACACACCTTATGAGTACAGGGCACAGCTGGCCAACCCACCAGTGCTTATGAGCTTGACTTCTTAGCTGGCACTGGTGGAATTACCATCAAGAATCAATTACTGGAGTTTCATAAAGGCATTCCCAGGTGGTGAGGGTAGAGTGGGAAAGTGGGTGAAGGAGATTTCGTTGCTCAAATGCTAGAGTCAGTACAGTGCTGAATCTTGCCTGGTCTATTCAGCAGAGGGGAGACAGTAGTTGCAGCACTCTCTGTGCTACTGGGTATCTTTGCACCACGATTCTCCGTGATGACAGCATCCAGGTGTTTTTATTCTTCTCGCCTCTCCAGTGAATAGCTGACTGAAAGCATACTTTGTGTTTATGTAGGAGTTGTATGCACAGATTTTTCCAGGACCGACCATATTTTTGCTTCTGGAAAATCTGTGCTCCTTTGATATTTTTTTCATCCTTTTACCAGGTATCTGGCATTTCAGTAATCATGCCCAGTTGGATTCATGTCACAGCTGTGGTAGTTCCGACGAGGTTGCAACACACGCATAAGCCCAAGTGTTCTTCAGCACATGTTCATCTCCTACGTTCACATGCACAGAAAGCCTGATGCTTCAGGGAAACATTTACTCTGTGTGAATGACAGAGTTGCTGAGTGCTTGAACAGTTGGTCAGAGACTTTCTCAAAGCATTGGACTTTCTGACCGTTCACTGCACAATACGTATATACATGTTTCTGTCCAGGAAACCAGGAATAAAAATATATAGGGGAAGTAATTTCAACCAGATTCTCATATTTCACATTTTGCCGCTGCTGAAGGCAGTATTTGCTAATCACAGCACAAGTATGTGTACACAGTTTTAAGGGAAAACCAGCGTTCCAAGTGCTCACCTATTTGTAACTCCACCCAAAATGCATTCAGTTTTCGCAAGCAAGGCTACGTGACAAAAATGTTGTGAAATACTGCTGTGTGTCAGCTGCCACGTGAAATTCTGAGTAGACCAACAGGATGATTGGGAGGAAGTTTAGAAAGGCAGTTTATGATAGGTTTTTTTTCTTTTATGTTCAGTTACACACTCAATATTCTTATGATTGGAAATGAAACAATGGTTACGACCTGTGAGAGATGAATCAATGCTTTCTTTCTACCAAACACCAGAAAATAATTCCTCTTTCTGAAGTAAAAATTCATGACTGTGCTGGAAAAGAGATTTGTTTTTTAAAAGACCCGGTAACAACATGTGGGACACTAGAAAGCAGAAGAAAATTTTAGACATCAGACTAAAGAACAGATATCAACCTGAATTCAAGATTGGAGATAGCTATCCACAAACCAAGTGAGAAGAGAAATCCAGTGAGGGATTGGCACTTTATAGCCAAGATAAGCAGGAGTACCAGGCAACATTCTTCACGCTTGGAGTCTGTCACAATTAGAGGGAAGAGAAGTAGTAAAAGTCACAGACAACAGGAGATATTGATCCATCAGCACATTCCGCATGGAAACAGCAGAAAATCTCCCTTAAAATGTAGTTGTTGCAGAGGAGCAAAGATGTACACCTATAGCTGACTGCTGATGAAACTTTAGAACCATCAAGTTTGTTCATTAAAAGTTCTGCAACTGTCCGCTGAAAAGTACAGTTTTTTAAAAGGAATGCTTTTCTAAGATGAATTATAGAAAGACTGTTCTGAAAGGCACAGGCAGATAAGGAAGCACAACTACTTTAGTAGTGAAAAGATGAGTCTAAACATGGTTTAAAGGAAGAATTCAAGTCATCTGAAGATCTATTTAAATCACTGTCCTAGAGACCATGTCACTGTGTTGAATTAAGACATACTTAGAGAAGCATTAATACAACGCTTACATTCTGTTAAGGTCACACTTTGTCTTGGTTATTTTGCCATGCTGTAGATTGGGATATGCTTCTGGAGTGAGTAGGTGAGGATGGTAGAGTGTATAGGCACTTCTGAAACTGCTCTCAGTAAACCTTCTAAAAGACTTCAGATATTTCAAAAGATTCAAAGTATATAAAAGTGAAAAACATGTAACTGATTATTCCTTGTCGTTCTTCCTTTGCAAATGAAGAAAGAGAAAAGATAATCTATTGTGGAACTTAATTTCTGACTTTCTAAGTGATATAAAGGATTTGCTTTTGTGGAATATTATTATTTCTGTGTAAAGAAGGCCTAGGAAGTTTGAATGACCTCACCGACAGAGTTTTTTTATGATGAGGCTAATGAGACCTCTGAGGAGATTATTAAAGTGGTTTAAAAAAGTAAGAACAAGGGAAAATGAGCACCCAAAATCAGACTGTGGAAGAACAAAATTCATCAAAGTCATAATTCATCTTAACTGTAGATGTATTTACATTGTGGACATGCCCATCTGAAATAGTCACCCGAATTCTTACAATAGTCAAGGAGTAGATTCTTTATGGTGTTCAGGCTCTCCTAATTTATGCAAAGATAGGGCAACTCAGTCTCTACTGGACATATTTTGTAGTCTCCTTCGACTGTAATGGGAGGGCAAGTTCAAAGTTTAGATCTGCACATCTCCACTGTAGGTATCTGTGTTTAATAGGGTGAATCTCATCCCAGGGCAGTGGAGAACTTGTTTAAATGACTGTATGGTCCAATTCATTATCAGATAGGAATGACAGAATTCTGAATAATACTGCAATAAGAAAGAGGTATTAAAAAAGTAGTGTGTTCGTTTCCTAGAAGAATACAGATGAGATACATTTATATGCTGTGATGGTGATGAAACTCTATCTGCCCAGCAGCAACTGAAGCACACTGTGAACAGGATCTAATGAAACCAAATGTTTTAAATTAGTGGATCTAACTAACTTGAATCCAGGGATTTCAAAAAAGATCTTTGGAGTTTTAATCACAGAATCATAGAATCACTCAGATTAGAAAAAACCCTTGGGATCATCGTGTCCAACCATTAGCCCTATTCTACAAGTTCACCCCTAGACCATCTCCCCCAACACCTCATCCAAGAGATGTTTAAACACATCCAGGGATGGAGACTCAACCCCCTCCCTGAGCAGCCCATTCCATATCTCACTACCCTTTCCGTGAAGAATTTTTTCCTAGTGTGCAGTCTAAACCTACCTTGTTTCAGCTTGAGGCCATTCCCTCTGGTTCTATCCCTAATGACCTGAGAGAAGAGCCCAGCACCAGCCTCTCTACAATGTCCTTTCAGGGAGTTGTAGAGAGTGATGAGGTCTCCCCTCAGCCTCCTCTTCCTCAAACTAAATGATCCTCATATGATCTATTCTCCAATCCCTTGACCAGCTTCATTGCCTCCTCTGCTCACACTCCAGCACCTCGAGATCTCTCTCAAGGATGGATTCCTTTCATCTAACTTTGGCCACTTTTAGGTACGGAGTTTAAAGCAACCTAAACTAAGCCACCTTCTGTAGTCAGTGGAAAGAGAGAGAGGCACCTGCAGACTGGTGCTAGCTGAAAATAGGTGCCCAAGATATCTGGAAGGAATAGACTCATGAAAGTGCCTAGTTTTCTCCACTGAGTATAGAAAGGACCTAGGTTGCTAGCTCAGACTAAATAGCTAGCTTTCAGACAGCTGAATTTAAATTAATATCCTCCTGAATGCTGATTTTCAACAAACCTTGCGGTACGGGGGAAGTTACAGGGCTGGAAGAAACATAGTGTGCCAATATTCAAAAAGCCTAAGTGAGAGTATAGTCCTGTAAACTGGACACTACTCTCATGTTAAATAATCATAGGTACATACATTATAATTCTAGAGGGGATCATTTTAATGATCTAGTCTGACTAGCCTTGCTCATACAAACCAGAGACATTGCTTCCATTTATTTCTGTTTGGAATAGAGTATATCTTTTAGAAAAACACTGACTCTTTACTTAAAAATTTCCAGCGATGGAAAATCCACTAGAGCCATTATAACTTGTTCCAGTAGTTAAATACCTTCCCCATAAAAACATTTGCACCTTTTTTGTAGCCTAAGGTTTGTCTAACTTTATCTTCTGCGCTTACATGTATGATACTGTTGCTTGGTGAACTGAAACGTTCTATGTAACTTCTGCTCTCATATAAATTCTTTCTGAATAAGATCAAATTACTCGTCACATTGTCATCTTTTTAATTAGCATAGCAAGTGATGGAATTTCTATCTTTTTAATTCTTTAATTATATTTGTATGTCAGTTCTGAATTTTTTATTTTTGAACTTTTCTTTTGGACTGAATTTCAACACACTTCAAAACAGAATTCAGTATTCCAGTAACACCCATATGAATACTTAAAATGGGTAAAATAACTTCCCTGTTTCTAAGTAAGCTCTGTTTGAACATTGTAGATTTTCATGACTCTGTCTGGCCCTCAAAGTTCATATCTGGCCAATTTTCTACTTTGATTTCCATGTCTTTTTGCAGACGGTTCTCTGGGTTAGATCTTTGGGTGCTAGAATGTTGGCCCTCATGTACAGGAGTAAAATTAGCTAGCATTGTTAATGTAAATCACTAGTGAATTTAGACCTTGTGTTATAAATTGATTGTTTTTTAAATGACATTAAATCAGATTTGAATTGTTGTCAATATACTTTAAAAATGTCATATGAATTAGCTCTCATTTTTCTAAGAATATTTCACAATTTAAAAGCAGACATGAAAAGTATTCAAGCATTTTATTGTTTTAGAGAGGAAAATTTTAAGAGACCAACACACTAACTCTTCTTGTAATGCCTTTAAAACAAAATATTGCCTTTCCACAATGGAATATTCCAGGTTTGACAGAGATACAATTCATTAGAACACTGGAGTTCACTAGCTGAGAAAGTGGTAAATACTTCGCAATTATGAAGACACAAATGGATTAAGGTCTGTGAAAAGAATAACAGTGGCTTTGATTGTAAAGTATGAAGCTAAAAATTGCCTCTTCTGCTGGGCAGTGAAATTCTACATTTGCAAGTACCTGATCAGATGGGACATAAATATTCTAAAACATTTAGGGAAATCTTCCCAGTGTGGTCATTTCCAGTATCTCATATGAGGATCTCGCGATGTTTTGCCTTAATGTTTGTGCTTGAATTCCAAAGTAATTAAGTAGTAAACACTAAATTTTTTTTTTTTCTATTTATTCATTACTGTGATAAGTTTAAAACCATTGATCACAGGTAAGTAGTTCACTTTGATAGGCAGCAATGTATACCTGCATAAGAAGGAGTTGTTCCCAGAAAACTTACACTTAAATGTAGCACACAACAAGGTGGAGGTGAACAAACAGATAGGAATGGAGTGGCAGAAAAGAAAAAATACAATTGTATTGATCGTATCTGATAATTGAAGCTATCCAAGGTACAATTACTGCTAATCATAGCTGCAACTCAATAATCATAAGTAAAATATAATTACCAAATACCGACTGTAAGCTTTTTGTGAAAAGCAAGGAAACAGGACCACTGAACAGTAGCCAGTCACCCAAACTGTAAGGCACATATACCATATGGGAACCATAATTGACTCTGCTGGTAGTTTTTTGCATGTGTGTGTCTGTGCTGAAGCCCACACAAATTTAGAATAAATTAGCCTCTTTTGAGCTCTGCATTGTTCTGAGATGCTTTTATCATCCAAACAAGTTTATTTAAAGATAGTATTGCTGTGCTGCACTATGAACAAGTTCAGTTCCTCCTGTTGTTATTCCATTGTACATACAGAACTAATTATTTTTGGGCTAGAGGAACCGTTACCTTAATGATTACAGTACATACTGGAAATGCAGATCATCAGACTTTCCATTCCCGTGCTGACATTTGTTAACATTGGAAGTGTTTATCCATCCTGCCAGTGTGCAGAACTGATCTTTAGCCTTACTCTGTGGTCTGGCTTATTGAATTATTAGCACAGCTTGGAAATACCCAGTTTTCTCAATATACAAAATATTAATAGATCCCTTCTCAAATACCAATTATTGTACCTTGTAGGAACTTCACCAGGGATGCTGAAAACATAATTTCAAGTGCTTGGTACTATAAGGCAGGCAAAGCAGAGACTCATGCTCCTAAGAGTGGGATTTGATTTGTGTACTCATACATTTAAACATTTTTTTGAACATACATTTTAATTAATACATCAGATTTTTTTCTGTCTTCTCACCAGGCTACAGCCTCAATAGATGAATGGGGTTTTTTTCCATTTTGTTGACTTTTTGGAAAAAAAGGTGTAACTGCTATAATGTATTTTCTAAATTCTGTGAAGAATTAATATCTAAGAGGTATTTGTGCTTTTTGAGTTATATGCTTAATGTTAGAAAAGTTAGTCACATGTAGTCTCTTCCATTCCCTTCTAATAGCCTATAAAAATAGTTTGTTTAACCATGATTTATGGCAGCTATTGTGAAATGCAGATTTAATATTTGGAGAGTTCTTTTATACTTCATTACAATGCCTGTATTAAAAAAAAAAAAAACCATTTTTTTTGTATTTTATTGTGCAGAACTTCCAAAATATTGGTCAGTGTTTGCTGAAGTCATAAATCCGCACAGAAAGTTTTGGCTGACCATTTTATGTGTGAAGACTTTCATAAGATCATCTTTGTGAAAGAAATAGATGTGAATTGCAAAATATGGAAGACTATTACTAATAATTTCTACTGAAAATAATCTAAAGCCAACTTTCTGCCTCAAACCATGTATATCTGAAGTGTATAAAGTGAAATGCAAAAGTGCTGGTACCTACTTATTTAGGAGTATTTGGCTATAGGGTTGGTTATTTGCTGGGGGAGGCTTTGGAGACAACACTAAATCCAGTGCATGGAGCTTTACATTATTGAGCAAAGTTTAAGTAAGACCTTTATAAATCAATCAAAGCTATTTCATGTAATATCTACACAATAATATTGTCAGGTTATCATATGATGTATTTGCATATTTGCATTTTATTTTTTTACATTTAGAAGAGCCCACTTTTTAACTGTCATGGTTGGCTCTATTCAGGCTCTGCAGTTGAGGCTGGAAATACAGCATATTTGGAACATATTCCAAGCTGATGCCTGGTGCTTTATATAAATTAATTGTTACAGTTCTTGGACATCAAGAAAGAGGGCACTAGACGGCAAAAATTCTGCATGTCTGTTGTCTACAGAAAGCATGCCCAATCCCTTCACCCACAAATTTATTGATCACCTCACACTTTAAAATTTCAATTATAAGTCATTCCAGGAACTAAATCAAATACTGGTGTATTTTGTTTCATTTCAGAAGGATTAATGACAACTGACAGTGTTACGCCATTGCCATTTCTCTTGTGTCAGCTGACCAGTAAGCCTTTGCCTTCATAATAAGGAAAATTTCACCATTCATAAAGTAGGGGTACTTACATATAAAATATTTTGCTTTTAAAGTTTGGCTTCAGTGTAGATTAAGCCTCAGACTTTAGACTATTTCTCAAAATTTCATGTTACTGAAGTTTATGATACATAGCAAGTGTTCTGTTAAAATCTGGCTGATCCTGGATGGGAAAAAACAACAGCCTGAGGGAGATGAGCTTATCTCTGCCCAGACTGTGCTTCAGGAGACCTCTGATTTAGTAACGTTTGGATAACAAACCTAGAGGTTGGCATCAAGCTCCTCTTGGCACAATTTAAACATCTTTTAGTCTTATAAAAAGAAGCTTGTCCCGCTAAGCTGTAGGTTTGCTGGAGCTGTTTAACAGTAGCTGTGCCCTGCAGCTCTTTCAGTGATAAATGAGCCGCTTCAAATAAGTGCAATTGCAGCCAACTGTGCAGAAGGAATCATTAAAAAAAAAAAAAAAAAAAAAATAGACATTTTTGAATTTTAAAAATGCACAAACAAAGTGTGTTAAAACAAAATATATGCTGCTCCTTTTAATGGAAAAGATTGCTACTAGCTAAGTCTGCCAGCTTCAATAGGTGTGCCAAAAAGCCAAGGAATCTGGCAGAGTCCATAGATAGCAGTTCCATCTTTCATCTATATTTCTTTTCTGTATTTATCTTGCTTTAGAAAATGCAGAGAATGTCTTTTCCTTCCGACTTGGCCCTGCTTCCAAACCACAGAAATACACAGAGCAGCTTCTTGCAATTGTTTAGCTCCCTGCTCCACTCCTGTCCTTGTGACTACGTGAAATCTTTCCTTCTAATTTGGCAATAACAGAAAAGAAGCATATTAAAATATTTTTGTGTTTATGGAATAATATCTTAGCTAAATTGTCAGATACTAAATTTAGTTTTCTGAAGTGAGAGATACTGGGCTTAATGCACGGGGGCGGAATGCCAGGTAATTATTTTTGGCATTCATTTCATCAAAAATAGTTTCCTTGTATGTAAGGAGCTATTCAAAGAAGCTGAACGTAAGAAATAGCAAGAACAATAAACACACATATATATGTATACACATGGATACATATGTGTAAATAGAAGCTGAATTGTCACTCAGGAGTCCTTAACGTACTGAATTATGCGTTCACTGTTGTCATCTATGAAAACTGGGGTTTTTTCTTCCTGTAGAATCCATCGCTCGGTTCAAATCAGCTTCAAGCCCTAGTCATTGCAGTCTCTTTTATGTCACCATTTCAAAGAACTCTCTGCAGTATCTCTGGAGTTCTGTGGCACGCCTCATCGCTGTAACTTTCAGCAAGGCAGCGATGCTAAGGAGAAGCCCATTTGCAGTGTGTAGATTATGGGATGGGCTCTAGTGTTAGTGTTTCTGGTCAGCATTTTGTACTTGGGCATAAAGTCTAAAGGCCTGGAGAGGCTATCAGGTGGCATGAGGCTGATGAGAATTCTGTCCTGATTTGAGTGAGAGCAGGGCCAGTTTATGGATTGCTGATGCAATTATGATTGATCATAGAGCAATCAATTGTATGTAAAAAGAGAAACCACTCTGACAAATGCCAGTATTCTGCATAAAGATGCTGATGTTCAGGAAAGGATGTGAAGTTTCTTAAAGCATGTGATGAACTGTTTTCATGAAAAAGTAGCTTCCTTGAGTTGGGAACTGATTAAAAAGAGAGCACATTCCCCATGTAGGAGTAGTGCTTTGTCTTACACCAGCTTCTACATATTGTTACAATGAGGTGGCAGTGTGCCCCAGCTGTACTCACCTAAGAATGTCCAACATGCTGTTAATAATGTTCTTGTGGTAGCATTACTGTTGTGAAATAATATTTTGGGTAGCTAGTTAACCAGCCTTTCCAACCATTTCATCCTACCTGAGATAAAAATTAACTGCCATACCAAGTTTAGAGTATGAATCATGATTCTTTCTACCTTTTGCAGTGGTAGCGTTCAGCTAGAAGTCCCACATGATTTTTTTCTTTCTATATTAAAGCATAGAGTTGCATGGTTTTAGGAAATAAATTTTCACATCTTCCCCCACATGCTTTAACCAGCTTTAGCAGAGCTCTTCTATTTGTGCTACAACCTTCACTTGCCCAAGCACAACTGTAACTTTCTCATTACAAAACTAAAAAAGCCCAAGAAAATGAATAAGCCAAAAACATGTCCAAAGCTTGAAGCTTGGTATTACAGTTGAGCAATTACTCAAGAAAAAAAGTTGAGGAACAGACTTTAGTTCTAATCAGAGGAAAGTTTTAAATTTCACTTCTATTAATTTTTCATTCAATACTTCATAGTTACATCTTCAGAGAGGGAAGGAAGCAGGTCAAGGCCTTTCATATTTCCTGTCTGACATACACAAGTTATCCAGGCAGGTGTTGTTGCTTGCTTGCAGGCTACACAGTGTCTTTAAAAATCTCTGCTCTTACAAAGCTTCCTAACTCCAGGTAGTCTGTGACCAGAGTGAGTCCTTGAGTGGTTCTGAGATGGTTTGCTTCTTTAAAAAAAACCAAACTCTAACTTCACTCTAGAGAGCTATATGCAAATCACAGACACTTTGGTTGAATATAACCTGAATGGGGTGCTAATTCTAGCCACCCCTTCTGTTTTAATCACAAAAACCACAAAACAATTATCTGTCACAGTAAGCGTGCATGGGAATGTTTTTCCACAACACAAGCTTTAGGACAGCACACACATTTCTAGCACTAGTATAACTATTTTATGACCACTGTATCAGACTCTGTTCATAAAGAAATGCTTAAGTGACTCAGAAATTTTGATTGATTATAGGAAGTTGACTCCTCAGTACAAGATAATTTATTCCTTCTGTTTTTTCCTTAATAACAGAAAAGAAGCAGTTTGACAATATGCAAAAGTAACTTCCATTCTGTGTTCATCGTTGCTTTCATTTTTTTCTGATACCATGCGTACAGTTCTCTGATATAATGCATTTAGAACTACAGATGTGAAGGAATATGTGGACTATACATGGACTTTTGCCCATGAACAGCCCCAGCTCATTTCTTGCTTCATCACATTCAGACTTTCATATTTATATGAATAAACCTGAGCTGTGCTCATACTATCTATACACAAGTATTTATGCTGTGTCCTAATGGAACATTTTCTAGTACATTTACTAGTCTAAAACCAGACTATAAGTTGAATATTACTTATCTTCCACTTTATGTAAATGTATGCACTGTTGCCACCAAGACATCTGAAAACATGAGATTATAGATCAGTCTTCTTGCACGCCACAAAAAAGCAGCCTTAAAATACCCTGGCTCGTTATTTTAAATAAATGCTATTGTATGGATCTGTAGTGAGAACATCCTGCTTTTGTCCCTAGACTTTGGTATGAAAGGTTTACTAGCAAAAGCACCCTACTGGTTTTGATTATAATGATCATATATAGGCAGGGAGACAGACACTTAGACCATTGGACCTAAAGCTGTATTAACTTTAGAGATCAAAATCAGTACTTGGAATTGAATACAGAAGAGATTTTGAAGTCAGTTCACACATACCAGTAGATCTACCACACTTTTAAAACACTAGTACAGTCAGATTTTGTACCCTGTTCTCAGGATAAGGGGCAACTTGAGATAAAGATTGCAAAATTTGTCACTAGTCTGGAAACTGTGGTGTCTCTTTGCTGCAGTTCAATGTTGTGTTCAAGGACAGAGTAGTTCTATTGCATTTCAGGAATATCAGAGAAACCAGAGAGAAAAAAATGCCCCAGGTTTTCAGGGTATTGCTGAGAAGTCAGGCAGAACCTTTCAGTATGCGAGGGTTACTGGACAGCTTACGCCTCCTTTTTCACCTCTGACTTGCTGCTGATATTTTACTGCAACTGCCTCTTCTTAACTCTCACATAACCTTCATATGACTGCTAGAGAAAGACAGACAGACAAACTGGTAGTGTACATATTGATGATAATGTTAACAAATTTGCAAAACTGAACCTGAATTAGAAATTGTTTCTCAATTTCCTGTACTACCTCCTCAGAAATATTTGGGAAGGAAAGAGGAGGTAAAAGTCACACTCCCATAAAATGAAAAAGAAAGCAAAGTGTGAAAAAGCAGGTAAGTATGGAAAAGGAGCAGGAAATACAAAGACAAAAGATTGATCAGGCTGGCAGCACTATAAGGGAAGGATAGTCCCCAACGTGTTATTGAAGTAAACCAAATTATGAAATGAAGGGAACATGCATGACCTAAGTATACTGTTTTGAATGTCCATTACATGTAGTAAGTAAGCAGGCTCTTGTTTTGATCTTAATAACATTGATTTTCAGGGAATTGAAAAAGGCTTTTTAAAAATGTCACTCTGTTGAGAGTAAGAAAAAGTTCTTTATTCTCTCTATCCCAACAAAAGCCTTTTATATGTTAATCTTCTCTTGAAAACTGCAATGAAATAAAAATAAAATAGAGAAAGTGGTTCAAATAAAAATATGCTGTAAGACCCTGGGTTTCATCACTTCTGGATTATCAGATCTTCCTATTGCTTTTTGTGGGATAAATTTCATATCCCATAAGACACTTTGCATTGGAATGTTCATGATGATTGAATTCTTTCTTAATATTACACCAAACATCTTACAGCTGAATGTAGATTCAAACTATCTGCCTGTGAGGACTCCAGTTGGTTCCATGTAGTGGCACCTTTTAAACAAAGATTAGAAATAATTTTTATTACCAGTTTTATTTAGTTCCATTACCTTAGCATAGTATGTTTATACTGAGTTAGATTATAGCAGAAATTGTTGGAAATAGCCCTCTGAAGTCCAGCAAGCAACAACTTGAGATGGAAAGACTTTTAAACGTAGTGTATTTTGAAGTGGCCTGCAAGTTTACAGTTTTTAACCTCTTTTACATGTCACCATTTAGCATTTTGTTCACTCTCTCCTTGTCACTCATATTCAGACTTCTCTGCCCATTCGTTCTGTCTTTGCCCAGACAAATAATGGATAATGATATGATTATAAGTAAGAGACAATATGGATGAGGTGGAAAGAGAGCTGTAGGCCTTATTCATATTTTGTAGATATATAAAAACTTGCAAATATGTATGTGTACTTAAAATATTGACCATATTACAATTCCCTTTAGGCATTCAGGTTGTATGTATTTCTTCCAAGTAAAGCAGTACAATATTTACCCGTATTGGAGAGTACGAGGACTGTATCCTTACTTTGTATTTTATTACTGTGTGCTCAAGAGGATTTCTTTTCAGGAGTGCTGTTCCCATTGTAGTAGGCACAATTCAGATGTCTTGGAGAACTGCAGTCCTTCTCCAGAATACCTTTTAAACTTCAAATCTGTCATGGCCTAAAATCAGTTGAAGATCACTGAAGCTGCGTATTCTAAAGAGATAAGAAATATGTCATGGTAAGGGTACCAGTAATTGTGTGCTCAGAATACTTCACTGACTTTATCAAGCCCTACTCTTCTTTTTCCCCTTGTTTCCCAGCGTTTTATGGGATTCAGTGTTACCAACAGCTGTTTTGTCAGAGGAGGTCACATAGGAAAAAGTAACCACTTGCCAAGGGCAAGTCACCTCCTCTAAGTCCTGAGATAGATGAGGTGTTTTAATATCTGGAAGTGCACCACAATCTGCAGACAAGTTTGTTCTCATCCTGAAGTGTCCTGCACGTGTTCACGGAGAGCACACAAATTTGCCTGCCCCTGTACTCTTTCACTGGTTTTCTGAGGGAGGAAGGGAAGGATGAGGAAGAAGACAGCTCCTGGACAGCCTGCTGGCCACCACCATGTTCAGCTGAAGCCCAAGCTGCATCCTTTGAAATTCCTCATCCCCCCAGCCATGCTTGAGTGACTCCAAAAGGTTGTTATCCTTTTAATGCGTCTGCTAGAATGGAGATGTGTTTCATGGCAGAGAGAGAAGTGGGAAGGTAGAAATAAGAAAGGAAAGAAAAGCCAGGTGCAGTCTTCCTAGGACTTCTCCCACCCCAGCCAGAGAGCTTCAGTTCCTACCTCTTTACATTCAAAGTGAGTGGACTTGACTACACCAGGGGTTTCTCTGACTCTAGTCCAAGAGGAGAGACCTTATACAAGAGGAAATCAGCACAGTGGGTGTCTACCCTGCCCATCTTTGGCCTTTTCTGGAATTTCTTGGTACTGAGTTTTGTATGTCTGCTATCTCAGAGTGTTTTCTGACACACAGGAGTTTCTGTCTGTCATCTGTTCTCTTTGTGCCACCTGAGAAAAACAAAATTAACAGAAAACTCCCCAGAATTCAAACGAGCATCTTATTCTTGGGAGGCTGTGCATGGTGCATGTTGTCTTACCCTTTCACTCAGCTGAAAGAGGAAATCAGGAAATTGGCATGAATTTTAGTTTAGAAGCAGTGACTTAGCTTAACCTTCATTATGCCTTGATTGTGGAGTATGTTTTATTATTTATAATTTAATTTTATGAGAAGTATTTTCATTGGAATATGTGTAACATAACACTCAAACTAGGTGCTTTAATATTTTCCAGTGTGCAATATGGTGTTGAAAGTTAGAAAATGCTGGCTGGATCTACGCTGATACTTTCTTGGATAAGCTTCTACCATATGCTTTTATTTAAAGCAATTTTTTTTCTTTTAAGTTAGATTTATAAAAAGCATGTGAAAAATGTCTTTTTTGAAAGAGAAGTGTTACACAATTAGAAAATCACAGTGTTAGAAATTTAGCATCCTTTAGGAAATGTTGAATGTAAAAGAAGTCAGATACTAAATCTAAATTTTTTTTTAAATGACAAGTCTTCCCACCAACTGGCAATGCTGTGTCAATCTCCAAGATGCTCTGTTGAGGTAAATATCTTTAGTTCCAGGAATCTGAAGCTCTATGTGAATTCTGACTAGCTTCCCAATATAGATATGAATCTTGTAGAAGGAGCTTGTCCATATTTCCTTGTGATTAGAAAAAAAAAAAATCAAATAGAATTTCTTTTACAGGGCAGAAAACCTAAGGAAGGACAAAAAAAAAAGAATTAAATGTTTTTTAATAGTTTCTTTATTCGCCTTCATGTTCACAGGACTCCAGAGTATTGAACAGGCTGATCTTTTATCCATTTTGTATGAGCATGGGAACCTTTTTCCAGGTTCTACACTTTCTACTGTTTTAAACACACCACGTGACTAACCCTGTATATATATTTAAAGATAAGAGCATACAAAACTGTATTCTGTCTGGAAACATCACTTCCAATGTTTCCTGCTTCCCACCTCTGAGTCTGAAAGCTGCAATGACTGTGACCAAAGGAAAGTGAGTACTTACAAATTACTGTAACCAGTATATGGAGCATCACCACCATCTGATATTTTGTCAGATTCAGGGTTTGTTGGTACAAAACTTGTCTACGCTTTTTCTGCTTTTAAATCCCTTTGCACATCTTTTGTAGAAGTGAAAAATTCTAGGACATCTTCATAGAAAAGAGAATTACTAGGCCATTTTTTTACTTATCCAGGGATCCATACCCATATTGAAATTACACTTTTGCAATTTCCTGTATTGATGCTTCTGTTACCTGGTTTGAAATAACACTTTTTCAGTTGGTTATTTTGTGAGGGTAAAGATTCTATGTGGAAGAAAGCAGCACTTTCAGACAGTGGAAGATGGCATCATTCATGATACATGACTATACAAGCAAATACTATGGGTTATGCCCTTACCTTTCCTACTGCCCTGAGGAACAAACGACACTGTGATTTTGTTTCACCTTTGGTATGGCAGAGACCATTAAGACCCAACAATAAGTGTTTGCAAAGTGTGTCTTAGAGCAACAATTCCTCCTCCCAGTCTGGGATACTACGGACTGGTCAGGCTCACGCTGATCTCTGGGGAAACTACAGAGTAAGTCATCTTGGGACACATTTCTGGTCACAAGAAGAAGGTGTTTGGAAACAGCAAACTTAGATTTACCAAAGTAAACCTGGTTCCCTCTGTGTGTCATAAGTTTGTAGATGAAAGGAGAGCAGTGGATGTCATTTACCATTGGCTTTAGCAAGGTTTTCAACACTGTTTCCCACAGCATACTTCTGTCCAAGTTACAGTGTATTACAGTCTAGATGTTTGAACAACCAAATGGATTAAAGCTGATTTGATGATCCAGCTCAGAGGGTAGTACTCTGGAATCTGGTGACAAGGAGAGTGCCAAAGGGCTCTCTCTGTTGGGATCTGTCCCATTTAACATGTTTTTCAGTGACCTGGGAAGGCAATGGGCTGCTTACTCATACAGTTTGCAGTGACACCAAGTTGCCAGTTTGAGCAGAGATGGTTTCAATACAGTCAAGGCAAAGGCTGACATTCAGAGATAGCTAGGCTGGGCTGGAGTGACCAACAGGAATACTATCAAATTCAACAAAGACAAATGTGAAGTCCTGCACCTGAGAAGGACTTGCACTTGCCCCTGCATTGATACAGGCTAGGGACTGACTAGCTGAGGAACAGTTTTACTGGAAAGGTTCTGGAGATTCTGGTAGACAGCAACCAGAACATTAGCCAGCAATGTGTTCTGATGGCAAGGAAGGCACAGTACGGGGCCATATGAGCAGGAGCACAGGCAGTAGGTTGAGGGAAGCAGTTGTTTTCCTTTGTTCTCATTAGACCACACCTAGAGTACTGCATCCTGCTTTGGCCTCCAGTATGGGAAAGATACGGAGAAACCATAACAGGTTCAGCAGAGGATCACTGGGATGGTCAAGAGCTGGAGCACATACTTTATGAGGAGAAACTAGGGAAACTGGGCTTTTTCAGCCTGGAGAAGAGACATCTTCAAGCGAACTCAATAGCTGAGAGGGAGGTGCTAGGCTTTTCACAGTGATGCATGGCAAGAGAATGAGAGATGATGGGCACAAACTGAAACAAGAGTAACAGTGAAGGGAAAACCGTGTTCGCTACAGGCACAGTCTAACTCTGCAATAGGTTGCCCAAAGAGGTTGTGCCATCTCCATCCTTGGAGGTTTTCTAGTTCAGGCTGGATAAAACTCTGAGCAACCTGGTCTAACCTCATAGCTGACTCTGTTTTGAGCATGACATTGGACAAGAGACCTCCTGAGAGCACTTCCATTCTGAATTATCCTACGATTGTGCAGTCCTAACATAGTATCACAGTTCTATGCTATTTTAAAGCTGGGATAGTAATAGCAACATCTTAATTGTTCTGAATATTTAAATGATTTGGCTGTGCACCACTTTTGCTTTTGGAACTCAGAAATGCTACATATGCTCTGTACGTTCTCCAAACAGCTTGTATTTATGCTTATTTTGCTGGTATGACGTGCTAACTGCATAAACTTTTGGACTCTTGCCTTAGAATATAGATACCTGCCAACAGAAAATGAAGGCTACACAGTGCTGCAACTGCCTTCTCTGTCTATGGAAAGTGCCTCTTATGTGCCAGAAAGAAGCATTTGTACCACATGCTTTTTTACTGCTTCTCACATCTGTTAGCGTTTACACGTGTCAGAAAACAACACCTGAACAGTAAAGGGAAGGGATACATGAAGTTCAAGGGCATAGCATCAAGAAAAAGGACATGTTACATTGCACTGGTGCATTGGAATTAAAAAAAAAAAAAAGGTTTCCTGGACTTGTCTAATATGTGCTTAGAGTCTGTGTATACTGTCGATGAATACATTTTGATGCCTGAACTGGATGACCCAAATTGCCAGCACATCGAACTGAACCCGTGACAGGGTCCGGAGAGTGGCAGTCAGGAAGTGAAAGAATTATGACTTTCTTGGTATATACAAAAATAATAAAATTTTATGTCATTTAAGGCAGGATTTATATCAAAATCTTCAAGGTTAGATTCCTAAATATGAAGTCACCTACCTAAATTGAAATGTTTTGCATTTGCAATAATCTCCTCTTCAAGCTGTCTTTTTGTTAGCACAAAAAGATTAGGTTAACCAACAAATGTTGCTAGATATCCTTAGTCCTCAGAGGCAGCTACTGCGTTGGACTGTGTTTCCAAGATTATTTCTTTGAAGTCATATCGTGAAAATCCTGAGGCACAGTGTAGTACAGGATTTTGTGTGACATGGCAGTTCTTACGGAAGCTACCACTGGCAAGTGGTCTCCAAGAAGAACAAATTAGAGAGCAACTGATCCTTGATCCCCTGAATTCAGAAAGAAAACAAACAAACAAACAGTATGTGATACCTTTATAAAAATTGCTGCTTGCAGTGGTTGCATTGGTGCCACTAATTTTGTAGGCATCTATTTGGGTAGGTTGAACCAGTGTCATGTGCTATGTTTTGATACCTAACCCTGGTTTTCCAAAATTCACCTGCAACCAAGAGCACAGACCTTCCCCTACAGCCACTGTCATTGCTTAATATTGAGCTTGCCATGGAAAGTGGCAGAAAAATACCTGTTCTCCTAAGTCTTCTGAGCCTAGAAGGAAGTGGTGGCTAAAAGAAGGAATAAATAACCTTGAATTGAGTCCTACCTAACGTGTAGTCATAATAAAGGCAAAGGTCTGGTTTTGCTGTATTTCTACTAGATAATGTATCTGCAAAATACTGGTTTTGTTATGAACTTCTGCTCTTACATATTGATAATAAGACTTACGCTGAAATTATTATGGCAATTTGAATTCCACAGTCACTGTGCTGGAAAAGCTTTGCATTAGATCTGGGAAGATGCAGTGAATAATCACATAAGATGTAGAATTGCCTTGCCCCCAGATTTGAAACCGAGGGTTTGCCATCATCACTGTCTGAACAGTCTGTGCACACACATTTTTGGGATTGAGGCAGGGGTATGAAGGATCTGTACCAGTTTTCTTCTGTAAGTTACACAAGAAAGTTGTGAGGCACCCAAAGAAACACTTTTAAGCTGATGAGAAATCAGCTGGTGGAAAATAGCAAGGAAGAAAGGTCTTCTTCCAGCAATATTTCTTAAGAAAAACCAGAGGCTAAGCATCTGATAAGTCTTGGATTCTGGCCTTTGTGCTTTGTAGAGCAGCTTTATCATTAGAGATGTGCTTCTTGGTCTGGCTCCCACTGGAAGTCAGTACTGAAACTTCCACTGAGTTCTCTGACCCCAACCCAACACACAAGTACCAGAACGTAAAGCTTTCTCGTGTCATTTTAACTCTGGCATGTCCTTTCGGGAGCGTTCGTACTTAAAGAGTTCTTATCTAGCTACTTGTACGTCAACATCTGATTGCAGGAATGGAAATTACAGGGCGAAGAACTGCTATAAACATTTATCTTTGATGCTTAATTTACATAATACTCTTCCTGAGATAATTCAGGCCTATCACAGGCACTCTTACAAGTTACATGGAGGGGCCAAAGGGTGAAAGGTGACTGGCAAGATGCTTGTTTTGTACATTTGGCTAACACAAATACTTCCTCAAGTATAAAATGCTTTGATCTCTCTCAGCAAATGCCATATGTGTGCAGCTGTGGCCCATGCCTCACGATCGCTGGAAGGTTAGAAAAAGGTAGCATACGAATTCGATGTCTGCATTCAATTTATGCTTTTATATTTAGCAGTTCATAATTTTGTGTAATATTTTAGCTGTATGAAAAATATGCACCGGAGTTGAGTGATAACAGATTTCTCTGTGGTTTGACTCAACATTGTTTGGGTGAACACAGAATCCTAAGTATTGCAGACTGAAAATGTAGGTTTTAATTAGAGCTGTCTGAGCTTCAAAATACCTGAATACATATTAAGCTTGGCAGATTTTCAGCAATCCGAGGGTTGCGTAGAGCTGATTTAAGCTTAAGTCTTCTGTTTTCCAGCATATATTGCATTTGCAGTTGCATCACTGCCTTGCAACACACTGAAGAAATGAGTTCCAAAACCATTATTAATGGTTTTCTGATATGTAAAAATATTTTATTATCAAGGTCTGTCTTATGTCATCCTTGTGTTAACAGTATGTTACTCCCAAGGAAATTTCCACTGAAAAGCTTGAATGACTTCCAGACTAAAGGATCTACTTTACATGACTGAAAAGCTGAATCAGCTCCAAAAGTTTGGTGCCTTTCTTGAGCTTTTGTTTTTGACTTTTATATGCAAATGTTTGGGACCAGTCTGCCCAGATCTGTATCCCTCAAGCTGTTTAATGTGAGTGGTTTGCTGTGACAATAAAGAAACCTACTACAGTCAACAGGACACAAGGGTCCCTTCACATGGATCCAGTTTCCTGATCAAGACTAATAAAAAAACCAAACTAAGATACACAAATGTACTAGTATACCTTGGGGGGAAAACATGATTTCAAGTAAAGCATATAGAATTTCTACTCCCAAGAAAAACTCCTAAGTCAAAACCGATAGACAGGCATGATAAAATAAACAGAAAATCAGACATGAAAAGTGTTAATTCATAGGTACAAATATGATAAAATATAAAGCATTGTGTTCTGTGTGTGTGTCAAGGCACATATGTATACAAAAGTATACATATATAAGTATACATACATACATAATACAGTGTTGTTAATACGATTTTTAGGAACTTATTGTGGGGACTGTAAATTCATGCAGTTCTAGATATGATTTGAATATTATTTAAATAGTAGCACACTTATTTGTGTTCCTCATGTTGTTCCTCCTCTGTATTTTTGCTAGCTGCTGCTGACGATGGTGGGCTCTCCAGATGAAACTCTGCAGGAGGCAGCAGCTGGTTGCATAGCGAACATTCGCAGATTGGCTCTGGCAATGGAAAAAGCCAAGTATGGCTGAAGCTGCAGTGGCTTTTACCAGGAGGCTTGTCTTGCAGTGCAGCTAGATTTTAATGCAGGAGTACTCCTTAGCATCTGTATTTCATAGAAGAGCTCATTTATGTGAGGATAATTTAATAACAAAAATAAATCTGTGGAAAATTATGTTTGTTTTTACATTATTAGTTTGTCATGCCTAGGCTTTATAAAACACAGTTTCATGTGTCTTTTAGTATTACATCTTTCAAAAGGCTATCAGTTAAGATATGTCAAAGGCATTTTCTCCACTTCATACGCTTGTATGTGAAATTCATTGTAGGTAGAAATGGTTTTGCTTATCTGTGACGTTACAGTACATTTTCCTTCACTGTGTGTGTGGTTGTGCAGCGATTTGTGAATGTCTTGAACAATTCCCTCCGTGCTAAACTTGTCCAATCATCCTGTCATTATGTTTTTGCCTGTTTGATCACTTGCAATTCACAGGAGAGGACAAAATGCAGATACATCAATCTCACATCTGGTGTTATATAAGGACTGCAAACAGCTGCAGCAGCAGACATCACTCCAAATTTCCTGTTTCTACCAACATCAAACAAAATAGTGCTTAATTTTATAAGTAGCTGGTGAAAAGTGTTTGAATTAACATGTGTTTAACTCAAATTAAAATTTACCATCTGTAAATAAAAAGTAGGGTATTGCATTTACATTTACACATCTTACTGTGGGGTTTTTTTTCATTTTTAAACTGAGGACAACATTGTATTGCTGGAGTTACTTTATTTTTCTGCATCAGATTATGTTCAGAATTGGCGTTAGAGCACACAAACGAATATTGATGTTATAGGTTACAGACCCACTGTGAGCACCGTGCTCAACGAATACTGCTAAGGCATTTCCTTGAGAGCAGTAATGTCTTAATTACAGGCACAGACTGATGACAAAACTGAAAAAACCCAAATGTTTAAATAAATAACTTGTGTTTGTCAAGTACTCACTTCACTACTTCCCTTAATAATCAACAGTCTTCTTGTTTTCAAAGCAGTTTGTAATTTCATTATTGTACCTCCAACTAGCGTGGCTACTCAAGGCAACTCATGTTACTGTTGACAGAAGCTTCTAAGGAAGACACAATGCAAATATTTATGTTTTCTCTGAAACAGACACGAAGGCTCACTTAAAATGTTGTAGAAGACTGATGCAGGCTTGGAAAAGGAGGCTATCGCTGGGAGCTTAGGGAAGGTGTAGAAAGTATTTCAAAGGAAACCCACTATGGACAGGTACCGACAGCGTGGAGATCAAAATGTTAACCCAAGTAGTACTTTTTGGTCAGTGCAAAGACCAACATATCATGGGGTTGTCACAAGTTCCATCAGCAACCAGTGACCAAGCAAATGCTATTTCAGTTTCCAGCTCTGCCCCATAGCCTCGGTATGTTATTTTCAATAAATATATCCATATTTTTATACTGATGTCACAGCTGTAGTGGTGTCATATTATTCATTGCTATACCCAAAAATACTTCTAAAGTAGATTCCAATTGCCAAAGTCATTTGGAAGAGAAGATGCTTGATGCAATTATTTATCACAGTCATGTTTATGAATAATATGTAAAACAGTGGCTTATTTTTCTAACTGTTGAGGGGGAAAAAACCTCCCTGACAGTAAATGTTGTCCTTAGCGTGACCTCTCAAGGCACTCCTGACCATTTAGTGTGGATTTCAAATGGAGTAAGTTCTGAAGTACTCAGTTTTATGATACATATGTCAGGTCAATAAATGTCATGCTCCAGAAAATCAAATGGCCTCAGCTTGTCACTCTGACTCACACTGGTAGCCCTTATGTAGTAGTAGTAGTAGTAGTTCATCTGAAGTCTTTATTTAAAGACCTCAGACAGTGAATCCCACACTTACAATGACTTATTTGTGCTATTTTCTGTTCCTTTACCATGCCTGGAGTTTTAAAGTTCTGTACCAGAAGAAGAAATCAATACAGATTGACACACAGGCAAAAGATCAGTATTAAAAAAACCCCAAAACATCTCTTTTGGCCAAAACTGGTGGATTCCATGTAATTAAAATAAAGAGATTTAGCTGTTGGAAAATGAAGAAATGAATTTGATCCCCAGCCTCTCTGAGCAGTGCAGTACAGTGTGTACATTTGAAAAGCTTCCACTTTCTCCGCAGAGCTGCGTTGAGTTTCACAAGCAGTGCAGCCCTCTGAAAAGGCATCCTGACAAAGCTTGGTCCTGCTTTTTGCTCACTTTTTGCTGCTTTTTGTGATTCCTGTACTTCCACAGCCTTGTAACAAAGGTGTGTGTTTCAGTTTATTTGCATCGATGTTCTCTACATCGAGGACAGCGGGGAGCATCTGTCACTTTTCACAGCTTCAGGAGCCAGCCCCCGGCTCTGCAGGGAGCACCATGCTCCAACTGGCAACCAGAAAGCCAGGCCTGCCCTTCACCAGCTCCTCATTTTAAGCTTTGTTCCTCATTTTCATTAAAATGTCAGAAAATGTAAAGGCCAAGTAAGAAAAGTTGCCACCAGAAAAGTGGGGGTTTGAGTATGGAAATACTATAGTTAATGAGAAAAAAAGCAAGAGAACAAATCTTTCACCTTTATGCAATTATTTCTGGAACCTTAAAGGCCCACCACATCTTTCAGTCTGCATGTCTGTCAGCAGCAAGATAGCTTTTCTTCCACTACTCCATGACTTTATGATTTATTGCTTGGTGACAGATAACAATTATCAATAATTTAATTGTCCCGGGATGTTCAAACTACACATTTGAATCTGGGATTTATGTTCGTTTCCTCTTAATGTTCATGCTAATGACAAGTGCGTGTGCTCTGACACACGATATTGTCTCCGAGTTGTCGGGGAAATGCAAACTTCACGGCATGGGTGCGATGGATCTGTGATGTATTAGGGGCTTTGTTATTCTGCTCCATCACCAAACCTTTTCCTTTGGCGAGTAAATGAGCTTGAGATTTCGCAGTGCAGAGCTGTCTTGAGATTTTCCTCATGAATTTGCGTTAGGCTGATTGCTTTGTGTGAAAGCACAGTGCCTTTTTCATTCCACGGCTCCTAAAACGAGTCGAATGAGCTGCTGATGCAAGGGGTCGGATGTGAATTGTCCCAGGAGGCCTCTCTAGATAATATGTTAGTTTAAGAATCTCTTAATAAATTAAATGGTTGCTCCTTGCACATTTCCACCGAAACGATCTTTGTTTTTCGTGGGACAGCAGGATGGCTGCGATGTGTTTCTTTAGCAGTGGTGTTTGAGTGTCCATGCAGGCTGTTCGCAGAGTTTATTTCCAGAGTCAGGAGCTGACTGCTCCCCAGATGTAAATTGTGGTTTGTCTCTTCTTCAGCCACTTCAGCGTTGCCACACACTGCTGAGGATCCAGAACGACAGAAGGAAGCAATGCATCATCTGCTGCTGTTCGGTGATCAGCGTATCTGCAGCCGGAGCCATTGCACTGGGGACTCACATTGCACCATTTCTGAAGGAATTAATTTTACCAATTCTTGTTCCCTCTCCTGCTGAAACAGAGATGCTCTGTTCCTCAGTGCTCAGTATCTTGCTGCTTTGGCTACTGAAGACAGCAAAAAGTTAGCCATTTCCATTGATACTTTCCTTGAGTGCAGTTTTACATCGTAGCGTGTGCTTTTGATTCTCTTGCCAAGTTATCAGTTGAGTAATACTCATGACTTGCTGAGAAGGATTTCCATGGGCAGCATCACCATGGCTTGTGTTTATCCTCTTGACTTGCTTCTGTGTTATCTGCCAGGTACTTTCCTGTTGGCAAATTCCTCTCTCTTTTCCAGTTGTCATTGGCAAGTTATGTGGTTTATCCCAGTTGACATGGCCCACGGTACCCTTCAGCCACTTGATCTTTCTTATACAATCAATTCTACTTGGAACATAAATGTTTTCTTTCTGGAAGGCTCATAAACCCATGTGAGGAAGCTTTGACTTTGGCTACCTTATAATATGATGTGGCCTAATCCTGTCACTTTTGCACTTCTCCAATGGCACAAAACCATCTTCACTAATTTCATGTGTTTTCTTCCATCATTTGGGAATCCTGACATGGTGACAAAACTGGTTGGACAGTCAAAACCTTTGTTGTCACTTTGAGTGCATTTTGGAGAAGGACCAGAAGAATGCTGTTATGTTAATGCTGAACCATGAAACAGCACGTCATAAACCAGCACTTTCAGTCAACTCCCCACTGCACCAGGGTCTTGAGTTCCTTTACAGCTTCTGCATTCCTCATGAGGTGAGAATCTGCCTGGAAGTTTTTGCAGGGAAAAATTGTTTGTTACAATCCCGGTGGTAAGGTTTTATTCAGCCATGCTGTGATGTGCCTCACTTCAACAAGGGGCTTAGTGAAAGCAGGAGACCAAAGGAGAACCTGTGAGTGCATCTGACAGCAGAATTTTGCTCCAATGGACGAGCCTTGAATTGCACCTTCAAATACCCAGATGAAGTAGCTAGGGATTTGTGTACTGCTTCTGGAATAAAACAAACCAAAACAAAAAATAAAAACCAAACCCAACCTTTAATAAAAGAGGGTAATTAAAAAGATACAGATGCTGATAAAATTAAAAACATATGACACGGAATTGAAACGATTTAGTGTTGAAAAATGCTGATGGATTCAGTAGTAGTTAAATTTCCAAATGACTTGTCTTGAACAAGCAAATAGTTTCAAGCCTTTGGCTACGTGTCTTTTCCTTCAAAAAATGTGAACACGGATCATATTGCTGGTTCCCTCTACCACAGACTGGTAAAGGCTGTGCTATAAAATTAGTGCAGTAAACGACTCATCTTCCCCCTTGCTGCATTCTCTTCTCCAGTTGACAGACTTTTGAGGCCTGCTTGGCTCTTCTGCAGAAAGCACCAAGTGGACCTTTGTTGTTTAATGAAAAAATAACAACAATGTCTGGGAAGCCATAGAATGATGCAATAACCACGCCGCTCTGCTTTCTTTAATGTGATGAAGCTCGCATATTTGCCTGGCCCCAGTGTTTTACTCCTGCCAGTATTGTACTGTAAAGAGACTTGGCAGAAAACATCCAAAGGCTGTTCGTGGTTTTTCACTCAGCACTAAACCTTCCAGTGACGGAAGGGTGGGGGAACACATATTGGGACAAACAGACACTCAAAAAGTAAAAGCAGAGGAGAAGGAGGCTGGTGGTAAATGGTCAGGAGTTTGGTAAACTTTGGTTATGGGACTGGGGCTGATTAGGATCAAGCTGAGATCCAGTGGAGGACAAATGCCATATATGGATCTTATCAATGTTTACAGATATCTGCAGGGTGGGGGGCAAGTGGAAGGGGCCAGGCTCTTTGCAGTGGTGCCCTGGGATAGGACAAGGGGCAATGGTCACAAACTGGAACACAGGAAGTTCCACCTCAACATGAGGAAAAACTTCTTTACTGTGGGGGTGATAGAGCAATGGCCCAGGCTGCCCAGAGAGGCTGTGGAGTCTCCTGCTCTGGAGACTTTCCAGACCCCCCTGGATCTGTTCCTGTGTGGGCTGCCCTGGGTGACCCTGCTCTGGCAGGGGGGTTGGACTCCATGATCTCCAGAGGTCCCTTCCAACCCCTACCACTCTATGATGCCGTGATTCTATGCTATTAAAACAGTGGGTCTTCTCTACCTGCTTTCAGGGGTCGGTCAGCCCAAAGGAAAAACAGCTCCTAATGTTCTGAGAGATCAGTGTTGCTTCAGTCTGATAACGTAAGTCACAGTGTTCACTCTCAACGGGTGCAGTAGTGCAAAGGCACTATCATCAGGCGGTACAATGCAGAGGAATGACACTTTTTTTTGCTGTGTTTCCCCAGTATATGGAGAATTCCTGTCCCCATTGCTGCCAGTCTTGCTCTGCAGATCTCCATTGAACTCACTTATGGCTGACTTGCTTTTTTAATTGAACCACTTGGAAAGCAGACTACCTAGTCCTCAGCCCTGCGTGAGGTTAGGCAGGAAAATATTCAAAGTGGAGCTGGAGCAATTCTCGGAGAGAAATATTCCATGTGCACTTGCAGGTGAGGGGCAAAATACGTTCAGAAGCAGAACTGATGGTCAGATTGATGCCTTCTTCCAACTCATTCCACAACTGTCTGTGGTGGGGTATCACGTAAAAGGAAAAATATTTGGAAAAGCGGACATCTGTGGGTCAGCCTTGGTATCCTTCCCAGAATGTAATGACTAGGTGAATGTTTTTCAGCACAGCAACGAAGGAATCTAGGTGACTGCCAAGCTCTGGATCTGATGTGGCGTGAAGAGGTAGAAAATGAAGAGGAGTGATTTCTCTGAAGAAACTGAGGCCTAATTCTTCCCAAAGTAAGCATTAAAAAAAACCCAACACCAACATTAAAAAAAAAAAAAAAAAGAAGAATAAAAAAAATCAAAAAACAAACAAACAAATCCACAAAAAACCAAAACCTGAACCAGAACTCTTTCAGTCCTCCCACATTGCTTTTCAGATTTTTTACATGTCTTTAGGACACTTTCATTGTGTGGACATACTTGTTTTCACCAGTCTTAGGGCTCTGCAGGTGCCAGTGTAGACTCATTATTGCCAGCATTCCTAAATCAGCACAGTTACTGAGACCTATGTTAAGATTTGACTTGCTTTGGCAATTACTGATATCTAATTACCACTTAATCTGCACTGAACTTTGTAGGAATGTATAATAGAAACCACTTTAACTTTTGCTACAACCAAATTTGAATCATGTGTCTCCTCTCCTACATGACTGCCACATCCCCAGCCACCATCCCAAAGAACTGAAACGTATTTCAGCCTTAAGAGGACAATACTCTGTACTCTGACATATACCTTCTTGCTCTGGAAGATGGGAAATACAGGTTCTACAGCCCTGCAGCACCCTCAGACACTCTGCAAGTCTCAGAGTCTGCGTCAGAGAAAGGCAACATGAGAGAGGACCTTCATGGCCTGGGAACAGCTACTCCATAGCATGGACAACCATTACAACTGGGACAAAACACAACCATGCTGCTGGGGCCTCAGCAAGTGCTCGCCAAAATGTTCATCTCCAGAAGCAGCTTCAGGGCTGTGAAGCATCTCTTTGAAACCTCAGGAAAGGGTGTATGTCCCTGGGAGGGCTGAGATCAAGCACAGAGCTTCTCCATGGGTTTTCCCAGTGCCGCTGGCCCCACTGGAGATCTGCAGCAGTGGGCAGGGGTCTGGTAAGCAGCCTGGGCTCAGGGCTTCCACCGTACATCTGGCAGAGTGTGCACTGGAGGCAAAGAGGCATAGATTTTCATAGCAAATCTAAGTGGCAGTTTAGAAAAGCTGACCAAGCCAAAGAAAACCCTGGAAAACCCCGCAGAATGTAACAATAAAACTGTCTAAGAACTTAATCCTACGAGAAAGTTAGTAATTGTCAGAAGTCCACCAGACTCGCATTTCTAAAACGAAACAGGCCAACGAAGTAATAAGATTGCACCTCTATAATCAACTGGTAGCAGTTTTGCAAAGTAATAAGAATGTGGAGGGAATTCAGTTACAAAAAGTGGCTGTTACCTGCAGGTGGTTCCCCTTCAAGGCTTTCATCAGTAAGGTCTGGAGAACAACAGGGGAAATCTCACTTTTCTGGGACAGGTAACATTTCGTGTTGGCTGGTAGCAAGTGTGAATTGGGCAAATATGCCTTGAATAAGTGCAACCAAAATGATGGCAAACCAGCTGAGTGAGAGCCAAAGGGGGCTGCAGGCTGCCCTGGAGAGCTCCCAACAGATGAGGATGTGCTGCAAACCCAGCCTGCTGTGGCCAGGAACAGTTGCCTTGGGCAGCTCTGGATGATAAGTAGCAGCATGGAAATCCGAACGTGTATTGTAGAATATCACTACTGACCAAGGAAATTTATGGAGAGGGATGGGGAGGTCACTTCCAGTGATTCCCACGGGTGCAGCTACCAAATGTTCTCCATCCCTGGGAGCACTGGGGCAGCACAACTGCACGCACACACTCTGCTTCTCACCTTGGTTTTTGCTCAAGTGCAACTGCATCCTCAGCTGCAGTGCTGGTCAGTCACATCACTGTGTGGAAGGAAATGAGGCAGAAAGAAAGGTTTATTAAGGAAGAACTTCATTAAGAAGCAAAGAAAGATGATTTATTTCCTTATCTTGATAAATGCAGATTTTGGGATACTGCATAATGGAATGACAACCCAGGCTGCCAGGATCCAAAGCCAGCTCCTCTTTGGGGAAATCACTCCAGCCAACGAGGGGCATGAAACAGTGCTGCTTCTACTCAGCAAAAGGACATATGCCCTATACATGCTATACTACCCTCCTGCTGCTCCCCTTTCCATAAAGACCCCAAAGTATATGGTGCTCTGCTATGAGAAGTGAGCTCCAAAAAGCCTTAACAGAAATTTTTCTTGCAGTGGGGTTCCCAACATGATCTGTGAGTCAATTACCATCCTTGTGTCATGGTGTTCACTGAGTTTTATGGGGATGCATCTCAGGAGGGCATCCCTCCAGCCTGCACAGACCCCACTGCAGCAAAACCTTGAGTTTGCCAGCTCTGACGTGCAGTTGAGCCGTGGGGGAAACAAGAGGACTTGAAGAATGAAAATGTGCATTTAGCTGCACAGCCTGTCCTGCATCCAGCTCAGACTATTTCCGTCTGTCTCAGGCTGATAACTCAGCAGTCTCCCAAAACCTCCTCAGATGGCTGCTGTCCTGCAGAGCCCAACAGAAGCAGGGTGAAAGAAAGCTTACAAAAGGCTTGATATCTCTCTGAGCAGTCTCAGTCTCTGGTAGATTAGCAATGCAAACAAACGAAGGCTTCTTGGAACTAGCCAGAGACTTTTGGCAAACCCACATGTTTGTGACTGCTACCTTCGTTGGAGACGATTGACACATCCGTGTCCTTTCCAGGCACTTTGAGCATTTCTCTGTTATCAGCCACCTAGTCCAGGGCTGCGGAGTCCATCCAAGGGAGGACCAAAGCATGAGGACTGCTTGAAGCAGCTCCATGGGTAAGAACCTTAAAAAAACTAGAACTTTTGTGGAAGAAATCATATTCCTTGGCCGGTTTGTAAATGTTCATTGCAAACTATCTAGTGCTGCTGCCAGGCAGAATTACCTTAACTGGGACCTTATGGTTCAACCCATGGAGAGTCTCCCACATAAACAAAGGCATGAATTGAAGAGACGGTTTGGGGTTTTTTTTGGAGAGAGTGCTCCAAGCAGACCCAGGCACCTCAGTCACAGCCTTTTACAGGACAGTGGCTGTGATAACATCAAAAAAGGTCTCACAGCTGAGTTCTCTGAACTACAGGGAGGGCCCAACAGCTGTTGAGGATGTCCTCTTCACGGGCTTTTTCAGTAAAACCAGCAGTGTGTCACTCATGCACTGCAAAAGGCTGTCTTTTCCTCCCCAGATCTGCATCCCAAGCAATGGAGCCGGATGCTATAGGCCACTGAAGGAGGATCAACAAATATTGAGAAAGAGGTCCATGTTCAACCCCAATAGTTTGTAGCCAGCTGGTTTTAGTCCTGTTATTGCCTGGAGAAAAGTGAACAGTAAAACTCTCTAATAGTATTTGGCTGCTCCTGGAATCCCCTCTTGATTTGAGATCCTGGGATTCATAATCCCAGGGCTGGATCCACAAACCCTGAACTCGATCCTGTAAATAGCTTGGGAGTTAATGGCTTGCCAGGCAGGTATTTTCATGCTTTGACCCACCCATCTAGAGAAACACTAATTCCTCACCTGTCCTTGGAGAGTTTCAGCAAAAAAAAAGGTAGAGATCTTCTCTTTATGTGTAACTGTGGTTTGACTCACTCCATCCAGGAGCTGAGGGGGTGACAGCTTTTTCAAGAACACCAAGTGTTTGAAACAACCAGCTTTGTGGTTGATCTGAGGTTAGCAGTTAGTGAACAGATCAGTTGAGGAGGTCTGGGCTTTCACTGCTGCCCTGGACAGGCCAGAATTCTGTAAACAATTCCCCCTGTCTGGAGAATATAGTTTATTGGTGAAGTGCTCAGCTCCTTGTTGGAAAAAGCCTGCTGGTGCCAGCGAGGTACCCCTGTGGCTGCTGCATGGACAAGCTGCTCACCATGTCCTCACGTTTCATTCCTTATTGAACTGGTGAAGAGAAAACATAGCCAAGCAAGGGATGCCCTGGTCTATTAAAACAGGCTGGGATATGCCTTGCTTCATCCTGATGGAGAAGGTGAAGTCCAGTAGGACTTCCACTGACCCTGGGAAGCACCCACGTTCAGGGACCTGGAAAGCCTCGCTCTGCAGAGAGGTCCATAACCCTGGCTGGTGCCACCACGACTCTGGTGCGGGCAGAGAGCCCCTCTCCAGGAGGGTCCAAGCTGCTGTCTGGGCAGGGCACGTGTTCAAACTATTGCTCTGAAAAGAGGCAGGAGCACATCACGACAGTGCTGTCAGTACCGACACGGGCGCTGCCAGGACGGGGCAGGCACAGCCCCAAGATCTGCCCCAGCTCTGCCAGGGCTGTCTGCCCAGGGCGCATCCCGCGCTGCAGGAGCACATGGGAGTGGGCGACGACCCTGCTTTGTGCTTGCACTTATTGCTGGTATTTACCCTGGCAGCAGAAGCAGGTAACTTTATACCCTTGTGCTACTTTGTGGAAAGACTGTGAGGTGACTGGCACCTGGATTTGTTGACAGCTTTGAAGGAAACAATTTAATTATGCAAACCTGAAACTGATTCTGTCCTGATGCCCTGGGCACGTTCCTGCTGATGGCAGCTGTAGTCCTCCCCCCGGGGGCATCTGAGGGCAGCTTCTGTCCCAGTCCAGCAAACACTTACTGGATGCTTAATATTACACAAATGAGGAACGATTGCAAAGCCAATGGGATAGCCAGCGGGATAGCCAACATTTATGTATGCAGCCTAATGTGCAATTTGGGTCTGAGCACTTTGCCATATTCTTGGCCCGTGTTTAAAAACAAAATAAAATAAAATAAAAAGATGAAAACCCCCAAATCACATTGAAGCCAGCAGAATGATTTATTAAGAAAAAAAAAGACAGATTTTTGAAGTACAGAAAGGGTTGAAATAATCTGAATAGAACAAAAATTGACACAAAGTTTTACCACAATGCAAAAGGAACTTGAACTATTCTAATAAGAGCTTGCTTTAATGTTTGTGCATGTCTTCACATCCTGCTTTTGGCAATGGCCAGAAAAGAACTACCGAAATACTGTGAGAAAAGCTGTTCTCATGTTATTTCTGGCCCCACTGTTAATGCATGAAATCAGGACATCTCATGAGAGAGACTGATATTCAAGATTTTCAGTCTATTTTTCAGACAAAAAAAGTCTGAAAATATATCTATACTTCTGGGTTTAGTCATGGCTAGGTCTCAAAGCAACATGAAAAGTATCCCTGAGGTCACAAGTCAGTCAGTCACAATACAGCAGATAAGAGTTGTATTCAAATAACTTGGAGGAAAAAAAAAACTCGCAAGGCCAAAATCCAATTAACATGCTACAGTAGATGGCTCCTTGTTCTCAAATTAACCCTTATTGCCATTGGGGAATTTCTGAAGCTTATCCATAGGATGGATGAGGTTATTAAGTGCTTGGGGACACCAGCGAGTGTCATAGGACTGCTACCGTGGTTGTGTGAGGCTCGACTCTGGCTTAAAATGAGTTTTGATAAACACCTTCAGGACCCAAAGAAACAAGGGCTCTATGAACTATATGGTTTCTGGTGCCCGTGCCAACTCCAAATAAATACGCCGTATGTGTAGCCAAGGTCTTGGAGAATTATTTCCTGAAAACTACTTCAGAACCAGAAGGAATTAATGAAGATGTGCCAGCTATTTCCTTTGCTGGCTTGCGTGCCTCGGCCTCACCAATAATAAATAGTAACGGTTTGTACATGAGTTATGCTGCTGCACGTCATGTTTTGCACCCAGCAGAATCCGTCTCTTCTGGACACAAGCAGGAAAGCACAGACAGAGTAGGAGTTTGTTGCCTCTCCTTGAGTATTGACATTTGAGGCTGGCAATCGCTATCAGAGCTAAACAGCTTTCTGAGTCTTTGGCTTTAGCCTCTGCTGAAATACCATTTGTGTATTCTGGAACTATTTACACAAGGTTAGCTTCAGTTCTACTAGAAAGGAGATAACACAGCTATCAGCACTGGTTAAACAGACTAATACAGTCAGCCTGACTTTTTCATCTTCTTGAATAAGGATTTTTTTTATTACTATTAGAAAAAATTAAGAAAACATCTAGATTATTATAGATTCATAAATGATCAATTATGTGAGAGGCAGAGCAACTAGGGAGATGTTTTCACGTGACTGCATGCAATGAGGAAGGAGATTTTCAAACTCAGGCCAAAACCATTAATTTCAAGCCATCTTTAGTAAGATCTTTCTGCAACCTTTGTCCTCAGATTTTCTCAGGCTTCTTCTGCAGGAAACCAATCCACTACTGGGTGACTCCTGAGCAGAGCTGGAGGGAGCAAGATCCCATGGCCCAGAAGGAGCTCTCCCCAGGAGGCTCCAGGTGCCCAAGCCCATACAGTTTTTATAGAAACTGGCATTAACTTTGAGGTTTTCCTTCAAGACACAAAATCTCCTCAGTTAGATCCGTGTTGCTGAGGCAACGTGCTCTGACTCTGCCTGTCCTCTCCAGGACCTGACATCTACCAGAAGAGCTTCTAGACAGAAAATCATCAAAACCCTGACTCAACCGCACGATGTTTTACGCTGTGCAAGCAGCCAAGAAGCTGAGGATATTTTGGAGATATTTTTTTTTTTATGCAATAACTGGAGTGCCATCAAACTGAAGCATGTTATGACTACTACTCCCTGTTTAAAATCCTACAAGTCAGCCTGAATCTTGTATCCTCTCTGTCTTGTCTCCGGAAAATGCCTCAGATTTGGGGTTGAAAGTGAATACGCTCTGGGCTGACGTGTTGGGAGCTGCTACCCCGTGCAGAGTTTTCTCAGTGCAAGGGAAAGAGGAAACGTTTCTGCTGGTATTATTAACATGTCAGTAGCACTGATAGATTCCAACTGAGATCAAGCCCTCTGGTATTAGCCGTGTGCCAAAAGCAGAGTAGGAAGCAGAGAAAGGGGAGGAAGTGTTATTATTCCCGTGTTACAGCTGCAGAAGAGAGGCACGGGAATTGTGAAATCCTCTAGGTCGCACAAACCCGCGTGCAGCTCGAGCGGGGAATGGAGTCAGCCCCTCGCAGATGTCCCTTCCATCCCCTCAGCCCACACGTGTGTCCTCGCCGTGAGCTAGGCTGGTTTGTACTTCTGGGGATGCTCAAGAGTTGGGGCTGGTAGATGAAGTCCCAGGGGATGGCTTCTAGGAAGATGCTATACTCACACACCTCCTCTTCTCTCCCTGCCCAGAAAAGACAGACATGAGCAAAAATTCCTTATGGTTTGAACCATTCTGCAGATAATTATTGAAAATTATAGACTGATCTCTGTATCTGTAATACTGAAGAATAATGGTTGTGCAAATACCTGACTTTATGCTTTCCAGTGGAGCTAGATGGGAAAACAGGAAGAAATGGTAGGGAATTTAGTAACACAGTCTGTGGTGCTTATTTTTGCACAGGCTGATGAAGAAAAATTGTAATTATAATTACTGTTGTTACCAACTGTTCAACATTGATCTTTAACTTTTTTAAGCAGTGATTTCTGCAATGTGACCTGCAACCATTAATACTAAATCTAAACAAATCCACATTCAGTTTTCAAATGTAGAGCAGACACCATCCATCTGAGGATGGGTGGAACTGAAGTATTGCCTGGCCAGTAAAGGCACCAAAGACATGAATTTCCTCAGAGAATATTACATGCAGACTTTTAAACTCAGTTAAAAGAATTATGGACATGAAAAGAATAAAATACATATCACAGCAAAATTACTGATTTTTATTTTACTGATAGATGACACATAATTAAAAAAAACAGACTCTTTTGGGGATGTTTCAACTCCTGTTGGTACAGAAACTAGGGCTTATGTACATATTTAAGGCTTGAGTCTCTGGCTTTCTATTCCTTGGGATTAAGTGAAAATGAGCACTAGAGGAGGGATGGTGCTGACTGGAGCAAGCAGAGAACTGGAGAAACCAAGTGGGTCATAAAAGCCACGAGTGGGATCTCCTGTGGAGCAGATCCCACCTGGGTCCTAAGAGCATGAAATGGAGAATGGCTCACACACGTGAATGAAACCTAATAACCAAGAGGCGTGATCTTGAGCCACCAACTCCATCCCAAACCAAACTGCAGAGCTTCTCCTGCTAACTGCCTTTCCCCTTAATTATCACCTCGTTACACACTGGTGTTACACCCAGGAAAAGCATCCTGCCCCTCTCTGGAGCCCTTTTGCCCTTGTGGCTGGTCACAGAGCCCCAGGAGAGCTTGAGTTAAGGGGTGCTGAGAAAACACAGCTCCTGCAAACACCATGGCCCTCCTCTTCCTCTCCTCCTCCCTGTGTCCACTGCACAGAGTAGCTGCAGTGCAGCAGGGGCCCTATGGAAGGTGATTTGTTTTACATGGTCCAGGGGATAGAAATATAAAAAATACAATTAAAGAAAATGGAAGGTGAACAGAGCACTGAGAAAAAAAAAGAAAAAGAAGCCCCTGAGCACCAATTAGGAGTGTGTGTTTCTGACTGCTTGAGGAGTTTTCACATGGAAGTAGAAAGAACTGAGATTCAGTCCTTGGTTGAAGATCTTGTTATCTTTTTATTCATTCTTAGTACAAAACACATCAAGGAGATGCAGAACAGAACTGGGTCCTGCACAGTCCTAGCAACAGCTATGGGTTTAGGTTTTCTTTTCTGGTCTGTGGTTTGTCTGGGGCTTTTGCTGGCACATGCCCTCTCCCCGTGTTTGCTAGCCCAGCTCCCTGCCTCCACAGTGACCTCAGTCCCCCCAGGCCTGACTGCTGTGTCTAAGTCCAGGTTCAAGGCACAGCTTTATGGTTAACTTCTTGCTGAAGCTCCCTGGCCACTTCTCCTTGCCATACAATGACCCAGGCTCTGGGTTTCACCACTGAGCTGAGATAGAAGCCAGGTAACAAAATACTATGTGTCATAGCATGTGAGCCTGCTCTACAACCCAGTTCAGTCTACTCTCTTTTGAAACACAAATAGTATGCAACCCTCCCTGTTTTGTAGAAGACAAGAACTGGACCTTCACACAAGGTCTTCTCCCTCATTTATACAGAGTCTGGGGCAGTTCTTGGTTTTGGCTTTCTCATCAGGCAAAGTCTGGTGCACCTTTCTGCAGCATTTAGTGGCCTGTGGACAGCTAGACCAGCTCCCTTAACGAACACCTTTCCTGGGCTGCAGCAAAGATGCTTCAGGGATGATCACACATGAAGTTGTTCTGCTTGCATCCTTCATACGTTTCCATTTCATCACACCCTCTTACTAATCCCTCCAAACCAAATACCCATAAAGACAAGAAATACGCACACTTTTTATCTTTCAAGCGCTCCTTTACTGCTGTGGCAAAACCTTCCAAAGCTCATTTCTCCACAGCTCTTTGCATGCAAAAAGGCCTGTATTTTGGTGACATCTTCAGACTCTACTTTGCTTTATCCCCCCCTTAGATGTTCTTAGTATGATGACCCTAGGATGGAGCACTGAATCCCCCTTGCTCTAAGCCAGGGACTATTCTAGGGATTGGTCCTCTGAAATGTTCAAAGGTGACACTTCTTCTTGCTTCCTTAGGATTATATATAACAAAACTCGATGTTACGAGTCTTAACTTCACCCCTACTTTATTTTTCCCCAGTGTTTTGGAAGCCTTAGCAGGAAGAGTTCCTGAAGCTCTGCCAGCTCTGGCTGCTGCAGAAGCAGAGCCAACTCCTTGAGGCACCATTTCAGCCAGCTTGGTTGAGCAGGTTCACCCCTGTCTGCTCACGCCTCAGGACTTTGCTCAGCGCTGACCCAGCTGCTGCCATGGATGGCAACAGGACCCCACAGCAGCTCTCCCTGCAAATATGCCTATTTTGCAGTGTAGATAACACCTCATTTTGTATAATCTTAAACAATTTCTCACCTACTCGACTTCTCCCTTCGACATATACATGGCCGTGGCTATTTAGCCACCCAGTATGCCATAGCACAGAGTATACCAGGGACATGAGGAAATTCTTTGAATTTCAGACATATACGTTTACTGTAAAGGAATCTGCAGCTGGGGGGGGGGGGGGCTGTGAGATTACAACGCCAAGGAAATGTTTGCTGAAAGCATTTAAAAAATAACCAGAGCATAAAACACGGGACAAAAGCAACATTTTGCTGGGAGTGCAAAGCAGAAATGAGGACAGTAATGAGGAGCGTGGATGAGACTTTACCAAACTGGTTTTGGAGCCCTGTTCCTGGCTGGAGAAGGGAGAGTGGGCAGAGCAGCACTCCAGTCTGCCCCAGCAGTGCCAGCCGGGCTGTGCGAGCAGCTGCCCACCACTGGCAGACAGGTGGGCAATGCAGCCTCTTCTCTGGCTGGAGTGGGGCCGGCACTGGGGACCTTCATTGCTTGCAGCCTCCGGAGCAAATTCTCCACTCAGCCTGATAGCGCAGTTGATTTTTCTTCCTGGCTCCTCCAGTGAGACAGTTTAGGCCCCAGAGCACCACTTTTAGGCTCTTTCTGCACGATATCCCTTGGAAAGGTGCCTTGCTGCCACTTTCTGGCATGCCAGCCTGGCCCAGTGGCTGTCCGAAGCTGGGAATGGGGACATGGGCTGTGAGAGGGGTGTTCCAAAGTCTGGCAAGGAGCTTCTTGCATCTCCAGCCTGACAGGTGCCTGAACTCCCCCTGCACCCCGGGCGCCTGCCCCGCTGCACGATGCACGGGAGCCCCAGTGCTCCCATCAGTCGGCCGTGAGCCACGGTATGCGGCCAGCAGCTATTGACTTCTTTTTCCGTGCATGGTCGGGTAAGTAACCTTAATTAAAAACATGAAGCCCACAGTTTGTATCACATTTGCAATGTTAAACAAGCTCTGGAAATAGAAACCCTGTTTTCATTTAAGCTTTTCAACTGTGATCTAAGTAATAAAATATGGAGGGGGCGGGCGTGTGTAAGATTTACATGTGATGATTTGGGAGATCTCACTGCTTTAGAGGCTTGTAAGGCGCCGCGGTGCCAACTGCTCCTGCCACTGCCTCACCGCGCTTGGCAGTGCCTGCCCCACACAGACTTTTGGTTTTTTCCAGAGCTGCTTTCCAAATGCTGATTTTTGCCCTCAGCTCTTGTTGCTGTGGTTTATTCTGGGTGCAGGTGCGGGATCTGCCAGGCCCTCAGCAACCTGCTGCCCTGGCTGCCCGTGCCCTGGCTCTGGGCAGGCAGTCAGGTGGGCAAAGTGCACCCCCCACCACTCTTGGGGACCACAGATGTCCTTGAAGACAGCCATGTACCCTAAAGGTGCCAACAGTTATCCCCTGAGCCCATGGCGGAGCAGCACCACCATCAGAAGATCAGAACCTTTGCGTTCCTGGTTTCTCCTGAGCCACCACGCGGGGAATGAGCATCCATCCCACCACGGTGGGCAGGCAGGAGGCACCTGCCTGTACCTTGCCAGTCCATGGCTCCAGAGGGTGCCTCAGCCTGCAGGCCCCACGGGATCCTGCCATGCTTCCCCTGGGGAGCTGTGGGACAGATACCTCACCTGTCCTGCTGGGGGGCTCACCTCTGATGTGACAGAGGGGCTGCGAGAGGGGAATGGGAAGACAGGAGGGCGGGTACTTTTATGAGGCTGCAAACGAGCTCACTTCACTGTGGTGAGCAGGAGCCCCCAGGAACTTGTTTTTGATGAAGTCTGACACTTTCTCAGGGTCCTTTTGCTGTAATATAACAATACTTCCCAGGTCATAACCAGTTCAGCTGGGCATGGCAATGACTGGAGCTGCCTGTTTTGCAGCAAGCCCGTAATAAGCTCGTTAGCAGAGACTAAAAGGAGGCATTTGCCGCATTGTGTCCCCATATGTCCCCCTTTCCCCCCAGCTGTTTCTCAGTTCTCTGGCCAGGGAGCCTCGACCAGGTCTTTTCCCAGGGCCCGCGGAAGCAGGGGGTGCACGGGCTGCGCAGAAGTGCTCCCACAGGCACTTACACCTGTTTCTATCCTTTCTTTCCTCAGCTGGTGGCTGGCAGCAAGTTGTTCTTGGGGCTTTTTTCCCACCCTGGGGGTCTTTAGCGCATTGCTCTTCCCCAGCCTCCCTCCTAGCTCCCTTCAGCAACAGGAGAAATGACAGCCGATCCAATGATCCCCAACACCAGCGTGCCCCTCTTCCAGGGACTGCTTTCCCCAACGCGTGTGGCTGTGATGTCACATAGTGCGCCCGTGACGTCACGTGCCCGTGACGGAGGGGGTGCAAGGAGGGGGGGGTAGGTGGCAGAAAGCGCCCCACGGCAGGGCAGAAACGGTGCGGCAGAGCCTGGGAGGGGGGATGCAGCGGGCGGACGAGGATGCCCGGGGGCAGGAGCTACCGCCGCCGCCGCCACGCCCCGCCAAGGACCGGAGCGGCCGAGCCCGCAGCAGGTACCTGCCGCCGCCGCAGCTCCGGGGCGGGGAAGGAGGCAACCCCTAACCCGCCCGTCCCCGCCGCTCCAGCGCCGAGGGTCGCGGAGAACCGCGTATCCCCTCCGCGGTAGCCTCTCTGTCTCGGGAGGAAGGGAGGGGACGAGGCCAGGGTGACGGGGCGGGGAAGGGATAAAGGCGGTAGCGGCTGTGCGGACCCAGGCCCTTTGGGGTCACGGTTGCGGGGACAAGGACAGAGAGCGCAGGGGGAAGCGAGGTGCCGCTTCCCAGGCGGAAGCGAGGAAGCAGGGGGCGGGGGGGCCGCGCACGTCCCGCTGGGCCCGCGGGCGCAGACGGCTGCTCCCGTTCACTCGCGGCAGTCAAAGAACGTCTGAATTACATCCTTGTAAATATTGACTGTGGCTTTCTTCTTCGTTTCTGCGCGCAGTAACCGAAACGTTAAGGCTGGCGGAGCCGGGGCTGGGCTGCTGCGCAGCAGGGAGGCAGGAGCTGCAGGAGGTGTGGAGCGGCGGGGCCGGGGGAGCCGGGGGGGCCGGGGCATATCCGTGGGAGCGGGGGCCGGGGGCGCCCGCAGACGTCGCCGCCGACGGAACATCGTATCTCCGCGGGATGTTAAAGGGAGCGGGCTGTCTCCCGGCTTGGGCTGCGGTCTAATTTATAATCCTTGTGAGGAGGGTGGGGGGAGGTGGGGGTGTGGAGGGAAGACACACAAGAGGAGACGGAGATGTTTCCTGGTCCGGCTTCATTAAACACCGGCGTTAATGAGCGGCGCAGGGCTGCAGCTGCCAGCATGGCCGCCGCCGCCCCGGCTGTACCCCACGCCCCCGACGGGGGTCATTCCCGCGGGCAGCGTGACCCCAGCCGGTGTCCTCAGCCGCCTTCCCCGGAGGACCCCCCAGCGCACATCAGGGTCTGCCCAGCCCTGCACGGCCGTCCCCTCGACTGCCCCTCGCAGGTCTCCTACCGCCCCTCCACGCACCGCCCCCCGATGCCGCGCTGCCCGGGCGGGGCCGGTGTCCTTGCTGGGTCTGCTGGGGTCTCCTCGCTGCCGGTGCCCACCCCGCTCCCGGGGGATGGGGTGCGGCGGTCCCGACAATGTAAGTGGCTGCGCGGCGGCTGTGGCTCCGGCTCTGCACATTTGGTGGTCGTTAAAAACAATTTGTTTCCCTCCCCGTTTTGGGGAGGGGAAGGGAAAGGGGGGAAAAAAAAAAAGAAGGGGGGGGGGGGGGGGGGGGGGAGAGGAGCGGGGGGGAGAGAGCAAGCGAGAGAGAAACGCCAAACCCAGCAGAAACGCCGCGCTCCGAACTATTGCGACACGGAGCGGGGAGCGCGGCGGAGGCTGGCGGCGAGGTGCTGGGGAGAGCGGGCCGGGCCGAGGGCGCCGTGGGAGCGGGCCGGGCCGCGGGAGCGGACAGGGCTTGGGTGGGGGGGGGGACCGTAGGAGCGGGCCGGGCCGTGGGAGGGGCGGGCTGCCCCCCCCCCCCCCCTCCCGCCGGTCGCGCCGGGCGGGTCTCGGCGGTTCGAAGCGGCTGCCCGGTGACCGCTGCCGCCTCCCCGCAGCGCAGAACGAGCCCCCGCACCTCGGAGCCGGCGGCCAGCCCGACGGCGGCCCCCAGCCCCCCACCATGAACACCATCGTCTTCAGCAAGCTCAGCGGCCAGGTGCTTTTCGAGGAGGACCCCAAGGAGCGGGAGCGGAGCGGCCGGCCCTACGTGGGGGTGGTGGAGGGTCCGCACCACGCCGAAGTGCTGCTGCCCGACAGCCCGTCCATCAAGGAGAGCCTCAGCCTGCGCAACCGGCGGACAGGGTATGCCATGCGCTCGGCTCCGCGCCGCGCACCGGCTCCGCGGGGCCGCCCTGCCTGCCGCTGCCGGTACTCCCGGCCGCCGCGTAACCGGCTTCGGGTTGAGAGATGGGTTTCTGGATGGGTCCTCCCCCACGCCCCTGGGTCCATACTCTGGGACTTCCATTCCACAGCTACGGTGGGAAATTCCGGCAATAGGTGATGCAGAGGCATCCGATTGGGCTGGAGCGTGCCAGACAGGGCGCTCTTGTCCTGCAGTGTTTGACCTCCCCCTCGTCTCTCTGCCTCCAAATAAAAACAAACCGGCGAACCCGGGGCTTGTCCGGTTTGCTTGTCCGGGCGCTTCACCCGGCCAAGCTCCCAAAACAGAGGCGCAAGGCGGAACGTGTGAACGCTTGGGGACCGGGCGGCCGCGGGGACAAGCGTGCCGGGGCTGGCCGTGCGGGGCTGGCCGTGCGGGCACTGCGCGACCCCACCACTTGTTCCGCCGTCCGCGCTGGGACGGGAAGGAGCTGCCTCGTCGGTGCATTCCGACAACGGGACGGGATTCCGGCAGCGGGCTAGCGAGGTGCCAGTCAAGGGCTGGGTAGGGTGATGTTAGGATCGGTTTTGTTAAAAAGGCGGCTGAGGCTGAGGCGGCTGCGGCTGATTCTGTTTTGTGCTGGAACAGGTGAAGTAGGAGGTGATGATAGGACGCGTTAGCTCCGCGCGTTGTCAGCCGTAGCTCGGAGGGTTGAACTGGCGAGCGCGGACCAGGCGTTTTGAGTCAGCTTTACAAAGTAAAGAGTAGGGAGCACAGTCAGGAGGCATCGAAACCGAGAAATCCCGAGAAGCTTTTTTTTTTTTACTGCCGAATTTCCACCTTAACGATTGCATCAGCCCGTACTTTTAACGGTGGTGCTGGTTGGTAGGACGCCGGTTATGTTTCATCGACACGTTATCAGCAGCCGATCGCGGCGGAGATGGGTTGCCGAGGGTCGAGGCAGCTCCCGCGACTGCTCGGCTTGTCTTGGCGCGGCCCGGCTTGGGACTGCTCCTCACGGCTTTGCACGGCGCGGCGCGGCCCGGCCCGGCCCGGCTCGGCTCCGCATGGCCCGGCATGGCCCGGCTTGGCTTCTCACGGCCCGGCCCGGCTCTGCTCGGCACGGCCCCGTGGCGCCCCCTGCCCGCCGCGAGCTGCCGCCGCCCGGAACCTCCGCGCCGCCGGCCCCAGACCGCCTCTGGGTTTTCCTTCCGATTCCCTGTGTTTTGTTCGCTCCTTTTTTTTTTTTTTTTTTTTTTTAATTATTATTTTCGACCGTTATTTTCACAAAGAAACACCTTTTTACTTTTTAACAGGACCCGAGTTTCATTCTCTCCAGTGTAACCTTTTTTCCCCCGGCTGGCGTAGGGCACCGGGGGCTGCTTCGGGTCGCTGCCGGCGGCGTTTGGGAGCAACACGCCGGCTCCCCCGGCAGCACTCCTCGCCGCCGGCTCCGAGCAGGAAAATTACCCGCGAGGTGCTCGATGCCGCGAGCGTCTCTGAATAGAGCTGTCAAATAAATCCGGGCGGGGGTCGGGCTCGGTTGGTACCGGGGCAGCCCGCACCGCAGCCCTGTTCTGCCGGGGCCGTGTGAGGGACGGGTCCTGGCCCTTCTGGAAAGCCCCTCGCAGACCGACTGACCACACGCGTGGCAGGTGCCGAGCGCCCAAAGTATCGGGACACTCAAGCTCCGCACCGGCGGAGCCCCGACGCCGCTGAAAGCCCCGCGGCGAAGCCTCCCAGTTCCGCACCATCATCGCGGCCGGCCCCGAGCCCTTCTCCCTAGGTCCTGTCCCCCAGACCCTCCACCGGCAGTCCGGACGTGCCGCGGACCCGGGGCGATGGTTGCGGCCCTGGACGGTCCCCGAGCACGCTACGAGGACGGGGCTTGGCTCCCTCGGGGGCCGGTCGCGCTCCCCCGGGCAGGGGCAGATCCGGGCAGGATGCACCCTGGGGCTGGGGAAGCCCCCCTGAGCAGAGTTTCCCCTCGGGCAGGGCGCGCATCCTTGCGCTGTTCCCGCACCCGCAGCGGCGGCCGCCCCGGGGAGCTCGGCGCCGTGCCCGGGGCGGGGAGCGGGGGGGTCGGCCAGGCAGGTGCTCGCCGGCCCGGGCACGGCCCTGAGCGCCCCTTCTCCGCGGCAGGACGCGGCAGAGCGGCGGGAAGGTGCGGCACAAGCGGCAGGCACTGCAGGACATGGCGCGGCCGCTCAAGCAGTGGCTCTACAAGCACCGCGACAACCCCTACCCCACCAAGACCGAGAAGATTCTGCTCGCCCTCGGCTCCCAGATGACCCTGGTGCAGGTAAGGGCACCCCTACCCCCGCTTCCCACAGCTGCTGTGGGGCGTTTCGTGGGTGGAGTGGACAGGGACAGTATCGGCCAAAGCCCCTCTCTGTGAGCTGAGCAAGAGGCAGTTCTGGGTGCCAGGGGAGGCATCAGTGTAACCAGCAAGACCAGTGGTCCTGTGTGCATCCTTCCCTCTGCCTTCCACAGGGCTCCCCCTCCAGCAAAACCGTATCCCGCAAACAGGAATTGCCACATCTGGGCTATCCTGGCTGGGGAAGTGCTAAAGGCAGTTGGCAAAAGTGTGTGCTTTCCCTCTTAGGAAAAGATGCCCTCATCCTTTAATCTCATTCATAAATACAGTGGAAATGTTTTCACTTGGTCTTTCTTCAGGTGAAAAAAAAAAAAAACAATCAGTAATGGGAGATTTCAGCACAGAATAGGAATTGTTGAGGAGGTTGTAGGGAGCTACTGCTTCCCCTTTTGAAAAGGGTCTAGAATGGGAACGGTTACATTGTTCCGATAATAACCATCACCTGTTGCACAGCCGTTGGTGTTACTGTACACGCTGAGCACACTGTGTGCAGCGGCGCAGCGTGCAGTGACTGTGCTGCGCAGTCTTGCAGGAATTAGCATTACGGTGTAATTAGACGTGGGGAGTAATTGTTCTGCTCTCGGGTAAAACTCCCTCGAAATGACTGGCAGTTGTGTTGCCGTGAGAGGTACAAAGTTGGCTGCAGTTGTTTATAAATCTCACTTCTTTGTTCTCCTTGCCATCTGGCAGTCTTGCGATACGTGGTTAAATGCTGTCGGTCGCTGAGTGATGCTATCTCGGGTCTGGATGCTGCAGAGATTTATGCATTGTGAATAATCTCATTTCCTTGCTGCGAGCTACTGCTAGGTGCGTAGAATGAAACACATGTGTTTGCAGGGTTGGGTCCGCAGCACTCTACCTAACACGTTATGTGTCACTTTGCAAAGGACATGAAGATATGAAAACACTGTGGAGCGTTAGAAAAACAAGGTGGTAATTCAGCGTTATTATTTTGAGCGCTCCTTCGAAAAAGCCTGTGCTATGAATTTTGATCCTAGTAACGGCAAAATGGGAAACTCTTACACTTTAGTGCCTCACCGTGAAACTATCGCACTAGCAAAAACACGAGAGCTTTGACAAAAATAATATTAACATCTCAGAAAATGCCAGTTAGAGCTGGAAGGTATAGTTAAGACAACTTTTCGTGCTTTTAAAAAATATACATGAAAGGTTTGCTCAGACTTTTAAAAATATAATTACATAAGCACTATCCATGCAGTGCCACGATTCAATAGGAGCACTTTGTTGGGCTGTGTCTTTTAGAATATTCTTGTATTTTTTACATGACACTTAAAACATACACCCAGAATTCATGTTGTGAGACTTTCACGTTAATGACGCCTTGAGGAGTTCTCCTGTATTTTTATAAATGCCTTGGAATGAACAGACAAGGGGGAAAAAAATGGTGTTCTTTTGCAGTATTTCTGTCGTAGCAGCTTTGATAAATCCTGATGGGGATATGCTGTGTTAGTCTCCATAAAAGCATCAAGTGAGCCACGGCCACTACTCCACAGAGTTTTACGATCCGTGTAAGTCGTAGAATAAAATTTAAACGTGTCATGGAGGGCTACGTTTATCTCTGTTAGACCCTCATGATTTACACTGAATCTGAATTTGACCAATCTGATTTCTGTGAACTGTGATACTTGACAGGGCTGTGCCAACCAGCACATCTATCTTCATTTACAGAAGCACACCATCAAAAAGAAACCCCAGATGTTTCTTCCATCATTTGGGTGCAATGTTCTTTTAATCCAGGAATACGATAGCATCTGTACGAGAGGTAAATACGTATGTCTGGCACCAGCAGTAGTTCCTGAGCCTGGAAGAACAAAACACACTCCACACCTACTTTTTGGATGCCCAGAAAGAATAAGACTGTAATCCAGATCAAAATTCTTGTTCTCTGAGAGCGAGGGAGAAAGCCTCAGGCTGTGATCTTAGTCACACTGGGTGCATCTGAAATAGCTTCCCCAAAGGCTGTGCTCTTTCAGCTGAGTGGTGTAACCAAGAGCAGCCTCAGGACTGGGCTTTGGCATCTGCTGGAAAGCTTTGCTTCGGTCCCGGGAGGGGCACTTCGCGAAAGCATCAGCCAGGGTTTCCTGTGATTGCTTTTCTAATCTAGTAACACCAGACATCGTTGGAGAACCAGTCATCAGTGTCTGATGTTTTCTCTGGGTTACATGCCTTCACCTGCACTGACCCATTACATATTTCCTACTCTTCCTCCATTTCTCAGTGCTATCCTGTCGTGTTTGCTCTTGGTGGGAATGTCCACTTGCCCCCACAGCTTTCCACTCCTGGAGAGGCTGTTTTCTGTTGACAGCCTCTCTCACATGCTGACACCTTGTTGTAGGATACTGTTGAAAATCCCATTGGGTTTCTGCCAAAATGCTATTTAGGGAATGTATGGTTAGGGTTTTTTGCTTTACACCTGGCTGTGGACTTTGGAAAAGGTGAGCAGCTTCAGCAGCTGCCTGAAAGATGGTGTTGGTCACAGTAACACTGATAATATAGCTGGAACTCTCCTCCATGTGCTTTTCTTTCATCTGTTCAACCTTATTCTGGTATGTCTGTGATTGCTATCTGTGATCGCATCTATCCAAAAGAGCTTTCGCAGGACTGTCATAAAAAGATAAGAAGGAGGTGAACATCCAGCCCGGTTCTCTACTGCATTTATTAGGACAGCATGTGCATGTCAGGTCTTCCACAACTTTGTTTTCATTAGTCTTTCTGTATCAGTTGTCTGATTTAAAATTAATTTATTCCACCTCACTAATGCTTTGGCTTAACCTCCTGTACCTGGGTGCAGTGGGACAGCAAGGGGACTGTTCCAGCTGCACGTCCGACAGCACTGCAGAAGGAAAGTCAAAACCCTTTCAAGGAGGCAGGATTTCACAGGAATCATAAATCATCTAATTTCTTACTGAGCGGTAGGAAAAGCTGGGGCAAATTCTGGGCTGACTTACTCTTCAGCAGGGCAACAAGGTCTTCAGGAGTCCTCAAGGCAAATGTTATTGCAGCTTTCAGTCCAACAGTCCAAGTTTTCTACTACCCCAACTGCCAAAGTAGGAAACCAAAAAAGTAATATGTTTTGAAAAGGCATTTTATGTTTTACTCCAATTAGATTCCAATTCAGAATCCAATAATTTGTCCTATTAATATGCTACATTTTCATTTGTATTATTACCACGGTGCTTGATTTATTTTATTTTAAATTTTGGTTTAGATGTTCTTGTGAAATAAAAAAGAAAAATGGCTGTAAGCTCATTCCAGAAAGAAATATGAATGGCTGTATTGTGGAAGAGTAGTTTTTTGCAATATTAGGATTAATACATTGGTCATGTGCTGCTATGGATTTAATATTACTCAGATTCATAAAGGCATATCTGGATTACTGAAGGAGGAGAAACACTTGATTTCTGTTTCCTTTCTGAAACTTTGGCCCCCCCTTAAGCAATAAAACAGAACAAATTACAATAAAGTTGAAGAGTCTCTTCAGAAGTAAAGCCAGAGGGTCAATATTTCATGATGCTGATGTAATTACCTGATGCTCTTTGGGAATGGCTGAGCTGCTGTAAAATATGAATGCTGGAAAGCACATCTCTTATCATCCTCTTCAGGTTTTGTCTTTTTACTTCTTGATGAACTACATGACTGTTACTTTCCAAGAATAGTGACTTTCATCATTCGTTTCTTCAAGATACTTTGGGAAGTTTCTGAGACAAAGATTTTCCCACTGGCTTGTATGTAAATCATTGTTTTGTCTTATATTATTTTTGGAGGTCACAGTACTGCAACTTGGGACCATGATAAGGGACGAATGACTTATGGTTGTTTCTTTTTGTCATAGCTTAAGTAAATGTGGTGCAAGCAGGCACTTTCACGAGTGGGACCTGCAGCAGTAGGCATGAAACTTTTTAAAGACCACATGGATAGACAAGGTAAATTTTGAGGCTGGTTAAAATTAGTGACAAAACTGTCCTTGGCTTTAAAGGAGCAAGGAACAGCTTGTAAAAAACCCAGGCAGTGGCTGAAGTTCAGGGTGAGCGTGCTGGTACAGCCTGTGGCCACGCAGCCTCTTCCAGTCCACATACCTGGAGGGTGTCCAAGACTGGAGAGTGGGAGAGACGTTGCATCTCTTGCTGTCAGAGATCAGGATTTTCCAGCAGTATACACCAGTGCCTAAGAGCAGGAAAGCAACCAGAGATACCACACCATAGATCTACACTAAAAATCTCTTAAGTGGATTTGCCTAACTTTCCTTCAGCTTTAATGGGCCTTGTTGTAAGTGCATTTGGGGTAGGAGTTTCTGGAGTGAGTTTGCTGCTTTGTGCGTTAGCAGAAAGCTTTTTTTTGTAAATGCTGACTTCAGGTTCTTTCATAATGATCAAATACTACCATTTCCTCCTCTCATAGCAAAAGACTTAAAATATGACTCATCTTTTCATATTGATATGCAGAAGGCAAAGCGTTGGCATGGGAAGAATGAGCCCAAAATAAACCAAAAATCACTCCTGCTAAATTTAATTGCTTTTATGTATGAGTCACAGTAATACTACCCTATCTTTTTTCTCTGTACATGGCACTTCACTGATGAAATATTTCAGTATGTAATGAAATGAAGCATAATGAAATCTTTCTAGTGAGATGTTGGAAAGCTGTCAGTTTTGTTAGATGCTGCAGTGACTGCTGTAGCGTTCAGCAGGACCCTGGGTTGATCCATCTCTATCGTTACATACTTGGATTTCAGAGTTACACTAAATCATGCAGCAGCCAGGTGACTGCTGCCTCAGCTGAGCAGTCTGGAGTGAGTATGTTAATGGCATTAGAAAGTGGATGGATTCCAGCCCACCCTTTCTGGTTTACTGTAATGATTGCCGTGACAATATGATGAATATAAATAGGTAGCCTTGGAAGAGAATGAAAATTACCTACTCTTCTCTGCCAGCTACAGTTTTGGTCTTCTAACCTGTCACAGTAAACTACGTGGTTTGTAAAGCTATGTGTTTGGCATCTGAGCGCTGATCCCGGGCTCACTGTATTTTTGGTGGAACCCTGTTTCATGTAAATGTAATTTTAAGTAAAATCAAAGTGACAGGCTTAAGGCGCCACTGCTAAGTTCTGGGTGGAACTCTGAACTGAAGTTTTGTTGTTCCTTTGAGCAGATAGTGTTTATTTTTCTCATAATCATCCTAGAAGAGATGATCGATTCAGAGTAATTAGCCAAATACTTGTGTGCAAATTATACAGTCTTAGCTACAATAGACAAATGGCAAAACTAGGGCTAAAATCCAACACTGAGGTCTACAGTTTGACTCCCTAGTAGGTGGGGTAGCGTGTAATGATAAAACATGTGTTAGCTTGCTGTGCAGTTTAACATAAATTAAATGGTGTGATTGCTCCCAGGTCAGAATATGACTGCAGTAGTCTCTGGCTTCCTCTGTGTGCACTTTCACAATGCAAAGATGTGAGTGGGTCTATAGACTCCCGACATTCTTTACATTCTCTTTTGCAAGTAACGTTACTCTGCTGCCTCTTTGCAGAGGTCATGTCAAAATATACTCATTCCTGTAAGGAGTAAATAGCATTTTTAAGACCAGATTTATCATTAAACAAATATTGTTAGAGTGTAGGTAGAGCTTGCCTCTGCTCTTGCTCATAGTAAGGTTATGGTGAGGTCACTCTTATCAGTATCAGTCTTTCCTATTTTATGTATTTTTGAGTTCCAGTAGAATCAAGGACGGCATTTTCTCAGGTATGCTTTCATGCAAAGTTACTGCAAGTGCACACGTCCCTTTTGGTGGCTTGATTAGCACTGCTGGCAGGGAAGACTGTATCATGCCCTCTTGGTCCTTTGGTGCCTAAAGCACCGTGAAATCCTTGTATTTGATCCTGACTTTCTAGTGACTCTGTATACTAAAAGGAAATTATTATATCCGTTTTGCAGTGTCACAAACTCCAGAAAACACTCTGCAGCAGAGAAGGAAAAAAAGACAGCCTCTTGTTTAGTAGTCACCGTGCAAGGAACGCATCTTCACTGGCTTTTAGGGTTTCCACAACAGAAACAGTTCATAAAAGCTGCTGCTCTGTAGAGCAAATGGTTGATTTCTGCAGTGGCTCAAAGCGCATTGTGTCCGTGTAAGGCTTTCCTGATATCCACTACCTGTCAGACTTGAGTACTGATAAAGCACGAGGGAGAATTTGGGCTTTTATATAACCAAATTCAGAACAAGTTGTTCTGTTCATCAGCCTTACTGTAGCCTACATATACGTCAGAGGCAAATTACTGAACATTAGCTCTTAGTGTTAATTTAGGATGTTAGTAATATCCTGAAGGTTCATCCTGGAAGTTCAGGGAATTATATTTCAAATGAAAAAAAGGAAAGGTGAATATAAAATCACTGTTTTGAGACACCTTAATTAAAACCTTGTTAATTGAGAGGGTTTGCAAACACTTGTGAAGGATGGGAAGCCTAAAACCTGCCTTCTTGTCTGAGGTTCCTGCTCTGTTCATGGACTTCTGTTCATGTTTCCATTGATTGCCATTTTCTCAGGACGTACGTAAATCTCACGAAACCTCTAGGGGTTAGATTTGTTCATTTGCAATACTTTTAGGGGAAAATAATACATTCGTTTGCATACAGGTATCAAACTGGTTTGCCAACGCAAGACGCCGCCTGAAGAACACCGTCAGGCAACCAGATCTGAGTTGGGCTTTACGAATAAAACTGTACAACAAATACGTTCAAGGAAATGCTGAACGACTCAGCGTGAGCAGCGACGACTCATGCTCTGAAGGTTTGTTGATGCTCTTTCATCAATTTGAAACTGGTTAAAATGTATTTGGAAGGTATCAGATACCCTGTTAACTCTGATTTCTTATAAGACCCCCTCACTTTTTATGAATCGTGTGCCATTTTTGTCTCCCAGCTTAGCCTTGCAAAGCAGGATTGTGTAGGTCGATAGGGATGACAGTCTGTTTGCATGATGTTTGCTTGTTTCATGTAGTGTTGTTACTAGAGGGATAATTGTTAGTCCATTAGATTCTACAAGCCTATTCCTTTAATCTGTATTGAAGGGAAAAAAAAAATGATTACATTTGTTGGTTTAAGGAAATGAGAAGTCTCTTGACTGTTACTTTCCTTGATGGAAGCACTATAGCAATATCACATCATTAACAAAATCATCTGATTAACTTCAGTGGGGCTTATTATATGGTAAACTGAATATTACTGTTACTTCTTTTTTGTATTTTACCAGCAAATATTTTTCTTAAAAGGTGCACTGAAACCTCTGCAGGAGTTTTTTTGAACAGCAGCCTATATTCTTTTGTTAATTATGTCTGTGGGTACTTCTTTTCAGTCAGTTGTAACATGGAGATACACTAACAGGAACAACTGCTACAGAACATCTTTTCTGTGGATTTTTAGAAGAGTGTGTTTCAATTTTTACTCAGATTCAATTCTCTTAGTTCCAACTTCAGTTTGTACTCACATTTCTTTGGTTGCACTTCCCTTTAAACATTGGTTGCATGACAAAAGAATACAGCAAATACATTTAAATATGCTGTGGTATTCATGAGAACCAGATTTCAAGTTATCATAGTAAGATTTCAGCTTATTCACACAGATTTTTAAATGTCTGTCATTGATTAAGGGCACTTCTTAGGGTTTTTTTCTACATGCGTTGTGTTGCTCATGAACAAATTAGACTCAGAAACTGTTTTCTACAATAAATTAATTTGGAATATCCGGAACATCTGAGAACCCTGGGAACTAGTGTGAGCAATGTGTGAACAGAAGAAAATGAAAATCATTGCCTAATGCTGAAGTCTGAAGTTGGTGTCTAGTTTTAGTTACATCTATAGAAATTTAAAAAAAGTAGAGAAAGCCTCTTTTTTAATATTAGATATTCAATGTATTACTGTGTCTTTGTTATTTTGTTTTCAGATGGAGAAAATCCTCCAAGAAACCATATGGATGAAGGGGGATATAGCAAACCAGCTCATCACACTGTGATTAAAACTGAAAATTCAGTAATAAAAACAGGAGTGAGACCAGAAACAAGTGCCAATGAGGATTATGTGTCACCCCCCAAATACAAAAGCAGCTTGTTGAATCGCTACCTAAATGACTCATTGAGACATGTCATGGCTACTAATGCAGCTATGATGGAAAAAACAAGGCAAAGGAATCACTCTGGTTCATTTAGTTCCAATGAATTTGAGGAGGATTTGGTGTCTCCATCATCATCAGAGACAGAAGGCAATTTTGTCTACCGGACAGGTAAGGGATCCTTTCTGCATCATTTCTAATACAGACAGCTTTGGTGGCTGGTGTCACCTGAAATGAGTGTCACCTGATTGTGCTTTTCATGAGAGTGGGTAACTCCCATCCACCCTTTTAATTCGTGGGAGAAGTTCTACCTGCAGTATTGCAGTTAAATGCTGTTACTGACCACTAATGAAGCTGGTTTGCTTTTTGAATGGAGCTCTGGGGCTGGCTTTTGAAATGACAGAGCCCGTTTTTGTCAGCACAAAGACAAGCCTAAAGAAGGAGAAAACTCTTGAGCATTCTGTTACAATAAGGGACTAGAGGAGGACTAAATTACTCCATGGATCCAGCTGAGAGGAAGAGGAGTGTTTTGAAATGTCAAGGTGGGTGTTTGAGTCACTTACACGAGCTATATAACCTGCAGTGACTGCACATGAACATCTTCCCCTGTTGCACAGCATCTTTTCTCTCCTCAGAGTACCTTCTTTGGTGCGTGGCCCTTTGGTGCTCATGCATCTGTTAGGAATACATGAAATAGTTTCAGCTGTTTCTGCGTCACTCTGGACACAGTGCCCTGAGCTAAGGGGCCACAAACTTGGCCATTAAAAACCTTAGATTAATGGGTTTTTTTAAGGTTTACACATAAACTTTTTTCTTTTTCTTTTTTTTTTTTTCCCCTGTGGAGGGGCCACGAGGATTTCAAGAGACTGAATGCTCTGGTGGGGGTAGGAGGATGTTGGTGTGTGTAGGTTGTCAGGGAATGACCGAGGTGGGATTGGCAGCCCCATAGACAAATGGGTTCTCAGGAGGCAGCAAGAATAGTGCATGTACACTGAATAAGTTTCAAAATTAACACTCTCTGTTCATTTAGCTTTTTTTTTTTTCCAACATACCAAATGCATTTGGTCTGCATTATGGGCATTTTGTCTGCCAGGTTTTATTTTTAATCAAAAAGTTACTCAAGAACAGATGAAGCAGCTTAGATATCTAAACTTTTATACCATAACTTAAAAATGGACACAATGACTTTTAAAAAATTGTAATAAATTTGCTACTGGATTAAGTTCTTCTTGCCAAGTTTCAAGCTGCACTGAAAAATACAGTCTTTAATGAGAAGGCTGAGACAGGCACAGTGTAACTGTGCCAGTGTCCAAGCTGGGCTGGAAATACTAAATTCCAGTATATTAGTCCCTAAAGTTCATGACTGACATTCCTGGAACTCCTCTTGAGACAGTATTTAAGTCAGTTCATAAATATCTTTGTTAATGTTTTGAAGTGCTTGGGCCTTTGATGAGAACACACCAGCAGCTCTCAGGATATAGCTTTATTGTTTTTGCACTTCCGAAGCAGAAAAGCTGATAGTAGGAAAAGGATCATATGCACACACTATATTATTTGGCATATCCTTCCTATATATTTTTGCACGTTGAGGACATAATATGTGCAAATAGGCTTTTTTTAAGCTAAAAGATTATAGTCCTGTTAATGATTTTGTGATGATGTTATAATGCACAGGAATGGAGCCCTTCATGAACAAAGATATTTTCAGGTTATCATCCATTCATGAAATCTCCTTATGAACAGATGAAGTTACCCAGTTTGTTTTTTTTTTTTTTTTTTTTAGATATAAAGATTTATAAGGACTTTTTATTAATTTTTATGTCTTTTCTCTGTAATTTGAATACTTGGGATGGCAGTTCTCAGTGCAGTTGTGTAGTAGACCTGTATCTGTATACTCAAAAATAGCTGCAATCCATTTCAGTTAAGCAAAAACTCAGGGTATGGCTGAGTGTACCATTCATACCTTCCTGAAAGCAGCAAGTGTATTTTTTAAGTGAGGTATCACCACTTAGAAGTAACTCCCTGCTGCAGTTTTTTAAAGGGAAACATCTGATTTTTAGCATGAAGGGGTTGAAGCAGAACCTTGAAGTCCCAACTAGATGTTTTGGTTTACGAAGGTACATTTAGTATTTCAAAAAGCACGGGGAAAACTGATTGACATTTTATTTTTAAGAATCACTTGGCAAGGTTGCTGTGCCCCTGTGAGGAGGCAGGCATCGGTGTTGAAGCAAATTCCTTATTATGCTTCCCAGGAAAAACTAACTTTTTGTAGCAGATGGTGAGTAGAAAGCTTACTCGCTGCCTCTGGCTCACGTTATGGGTTGGACCCTGAACTCAGGTACATCAACATGTCCAGAGCAACTTTGCTTGCCCAGTGCCTGGCCACGTGTGTCTCGAGAGCCCATGCCAAATTAACAGGATATGAATGCAGTGTCCAGTGACAAACCCAAGAAATTGCAGTGTAAAGTTTATAAGCAGAATAAGGAGAATGAGTTGTATGGTTTCTCATTCCAGTCATTACCATGCTTATAAACACAGGACCATGGGCTACTCCAGCTTCGTGCCACTGGGAAATCCCATGTAAAGATCTAGGACAGCGTGGGGAGAATGGAGTGGCCGGGACAGAGTGCAGCCACCCTCTGATATGTCACATGTGTACGTGTTTCTGTCCTAAGCTGATCTGCTAACGTATATAACGTGCCGCATGCGACTGTGTTCACTTAAGGCAGAAAATTTCAGTTTGGATTAATTCTAGCATAGGTATAATATATAAATATATATAATTGGTCAAATATGTGTCTTAAAGTGACCACTGAAAGGCTTGATTCAGTGTTTTTGTTTAGTTAAAGATCAATATTGGAGAACAAGTTTTCATTAACTCCTTGGCAGGCTGTCATTCACAGCAGGTTCGCTGTGTGTCAGAAATAACTAAAACCAGACTTGCCTGTCTGTATTTGTTGTACAAACTCAACAGAAACAACAGTCTGACTGCAACAAGCACTGCAGAAATCTATAAGGAAACGAGCTAATACTGTTTGTAGGGAGGCTGGACGTAAATCTAAAGCGGCAACGTAAGTCTTTGGTTTACGGATCACTAAAAAGCTCACTTTTTCTGTAATCATGCCGCAGCGCTCTGCGACTATTCTATCATCAGTCACCGGTGGGAACAAAATGTTCTGCATTGTTATGGCACAAGGAAATGAAAAATCCCAACTTTCTGGGATATTGCTGGCTGGTGAGCTGTGTTCGGTGAACAAAACCAAAAATTAATATGAGAGAGAGAGAGAGGTGAAATAGCAAGACAGAGAGTTTTCTAACTTTTTTTCTGTAGGCAGATTTTCATTGATTTCACTTTACATGTTACTTAGCACAGAAGAAAAGCCAGAACAAATAAAAACAGCGAGGAAACTAAACACATGCAGGCCTGGAAAGGAGGATGGCTTTTAAAAAAACCTCTTGAATGGATGGTTGAATTTTGATAGAGATGTCTGATTTTGATTTCTAGACTTTTATACTCAGGAGTGTGCTCTGTGTCTGATGTTTTCATTACTACTGCCCTTTTCTTTCCTCTTGCCTTCCTTTCTGGTTTTTTTTTTTTCTTTCATTTGGATCCTGCAAAGTTTGTGATTTATAAAGCATGATCCCGGATCGTTTACTGCAGTACACTGAGAAACCCTGATGAGACTGTCAGCACACTGCAGGATCAGGCCCGCATTCATACAGAGCACTTAAATGTAAGGGTATAGCCATGCACATAAGTGCTGGAGAGAGACAAGCAAGCTGCAGAACAGTGCTGTGATTTTGTGTGGTCCTTGCCAACTTTTCTCGCAATTTAACATTTTTAGAAATTAACATGTAATTTAAAAATGAGCTATAAAATTTAAAAGCATAATACGGACACAGTGGAACCTGTTTTCAGAAACAACTCGAGGGACCCACAAAAGCCACTAGTACCAGTGACTTTTGCAAGTTTGATCTAAATGGTGCTGGAGACCTTGGGGATACTTTAAAATAAATGGTAACCTGGGAGTGCTGAAGGAGGTCCTTGTTGTAGATCCTAATGTCATCCAGAAGTGAAATGGAAAAGGGGAATGTCAAGTACAGTATTAAATGCACACAGCAGCATAACTGCAATTTGAAAGTTACACAGTTAAGATCGTATTTCTGCAGGAATATTATTATTACCTGACCTGATTCGTCAACACTGAAATAGCATGGAATTGAGAATTGAGAGGATTGCGTTTAATTGGCTGTTCTGTTGTTTTTTCTAAAGAAAGATTAAAAGGAAATGGCTTTACTACAGGGACAGTGTCAGGTTTAATATACCAGATGTAATAGCACAAACTTGAAAATTTTAAAGATCCTGCCCGCTCTTCGCCAGTTAAGTTGATTGTTCACTTTTTTTTGCATTTCTCTCAGTTTTAACAGCAAAATTCAAACAAGCTCTTTTTAAATCGCCGTTTAGTTTCTTGGTTTCTCAGTATATGAGCTTCGAGGGGAATGGGTCAGGATTATTTCCACATGACCCTGGAAAACAGTACTTCATCAAAACTGATTTTTTTAAGTATTTTTTTTATTTTGTGGAAAGGTAGCAGTTTTGACCTCTCTTAGGTGGGAGAATGGAGGAAGAGGGCACTGGGTGGGCTGGGAGCATTGATGGCACCAGGGGCAGAGTACCCTCCCAAAAACCTGGGCACCCAAGGGCTGGGAGTGGGAAGGGGAGAGCTTTGCCAGGAGGCAGCCCCTCTGGGAACGGAGGTGAACACTTCTGGCAGTGTTAGCTTTTCTGAGACATTTTTCTCCACTCCCTTAATGAACAGTTTTGTGGGAAAAGAGAGTACTTGTTTTCTCACAGGTGCTGGGTGCAAACACTGCATCCTTGTTTTATCTGTTTGTTTTCAGATGCAAATGGCTGTGAATGTTTTGGGCTTTTCTTTTTTTTTTTTCCTTTGTAAACCCAAAATATTAAAGATTCTGCATATCGGGCTGTGCGAGTCAGATATGCTTCTCCTAGCAGCATGTTCGTGGATATAATTTGAGCATAATTGCTCTGCAGACCCCACAGAGCAGAGGAGGCACGTGTGCACCTCTGCTGATTTTTGCTTCTGTTGATGTCATGGCAAATTTTCCGCATACTTCAGTAAAAACGAGCTTGAGCCAGTTTGGCCACTGAGGATTTTCTTCGAGTCAAGTCTGCTTCAGAGCAGCACTTCTTGGGACTCCTGACAGCTTTATTATCGCGGAGAATGAGATGTTCTTGTACGAATGATTCTGTGAAATGGAAAAGATGACAACATCAGACTGAAAAATCAAAAAAAAAAAATAAAATATCAGGGGATCAGCCATGTTGCCATGGCCACAGGCTGCTGCTGTCCAGGCCGGTATGGCGACCGGCCTCTGCTTCTCCAACACCGTTAAACTTTCCCCAATACAAACATTCACAGGAGCAGCCAAAAAAGCAGCAGACCCTGCGCTTGCCCAAGACCTCTCTCAGGCACAGCAGGAAAAATGTATGGTGCTGTCACTGATCGCTAACAACTATATATATAACACTCCTCTTTAGCGTTTGCCAGTGCTCCAGGCCTCGGCAAGGGCCTTTCCTTGGCAGGCCTCAGGCCTCGTTCATTTAGCGAAGGTGTGTGTTCAAAGAGAGAAATATTTATCCCCCTTCTGCCATTGTTCAAAACATCTTTAGAATTATGCTTGGTCTTAAAACCTGGGGCCGGCCCAAATGTGAATGTTTCAGGAAATTATGTGCATGGAAAAGCACATGATCATAAATCAGACTGTTTTCCAGTATTAGCTGTAGACTGCATGGCTAGTAATGAATATAATAGGGAAATTAGTAAGAAAATTAGCAGTTAATTTAAGGAGTATTTAAAGAGTGTGTGAAGTTACAGCTTGGGAAAAATGATTTAGTGACATGGATGTGATTCCTTCTTCCCTTCCACTGCCTGAGCAAGATTTTTCTCTGGTAGCCAAATTCCTGTACAGATCCCTTAGAGCAGAAATGTCAGGCTTCCACACTGCCTTTGCACCGATTCAACGGGATCCTCAGCCCTGCAAACGGTTGCAAAAGGAAGCTCTACCCAAATGAGGAGGCCAGAAGGGGATTCCGGGGGAGATAACGAGACGAGGTAATGGGGAAAGACAGCAGCTCGAGCAGAGCAGCAGAAAGCCCTGGGTGCAGCAGCCAGGGATGCAGCAGTGCGGCACCGGGCAGGAGCATGGGTTTGCATCCCATGGGGCATCCCTGTAGCCTGGCCACCCTGTGCTGTGTTGACATGCATGCAGAGGGACCCTATGAATTTCCCCTGATACACCTCTGGGGGCACGAAGGAGGGTATGTCTACTCTCTCTTCTACCCAGGAAACCTGGCAGCAAAATGTGATTATCAGCTGTTTGTGACAAAGAGGGGATGTAGGCCAATGAACTTGAAAAATACAGGACGACTTAAACGTGAAAGAGAGGAAAAAGAGGCACAAAACACAAGAGTGTTTGCAATGTGTGCTGTCACCCCATCAGGAGTGACTCTGAAATCACACACTTAACTGTATGTATCACTGCTTGGAAAGTGGTTTTGAGTGCAGAGCTGTGGCTGGAGGCAGATCACCCCTGTGCTGGCTTGTGAGCAAGACTTGCACAGATTCAGATACTGAAATGTACCTGATCTGCTCCTTGGTGCTCATGTGGGGCTCCAGCTGGCTCTGACCCTGCACGGAGACATCTGCCTGTGGCACCTGCATGGAGTAGAAAGAGAAATTACAGGGTTGAAAGCCTGCCTTTTAGCCCAGTGAATTACTTTCACATTTGAAATTTATCTCCTTCCCGAATAGCCGCTGTCTTTGATGACACACATTAACACACTAATCTATCTGCAATGCAGCAAAGTGTGACCAGGAGGGGACGGGGTGCAGGGAAGTCACGCACACTGGGACAGGGCAGTAGCAGGAGGGGCGTGAGGGCTGGACTTCTGGGGCAGTAAATTTAAAGGAATGATGACCCCATAAAAGTTTCACTTCTTTCTGGAAAAACGTCTGAACTGAAACTTCATACTTGGCGTGGGGTCCCTGTGTGTCCCAGCCTCCTTCGGCTCATGGGGAGAAATAAATGTGACTTTGGGTAGTGTCCTGATAGGTTCTGCCTGTAGCACAGACTGTCTCCCGTGCAGTGTTACAGTGCTGCTGTTCATGTTGCTGTAGTTAGGGCTGTATCTGTGTTTCCATTAGAACCCTTTTAATCCGCAAATTTATGACCCAGCTGTAAAAATTCAATCCAGACTGCAACTTGGCATGGGCAGTGTTCGTTCTCCCATCTGTGGAAGGGATTTAAGCAGGTACATCCCAGTAATAACCATCTGGGTTAGGCTTGTAAATTTGGAGCATGATGACTGCTGAATAAAACTATGAGCTTCTCAGTAGTCCTGGAGTTTGAAATATTTTTATGTCTGTGGTGAATCTAGTGAAAAGCAGGTTTTTTGCATTCATTCAAATAGCTGTAAATAAAGAAAATGTTTTGAATTTTTCTACATTTGCTTACACGTAGACACACATGCGTTCTCCTTACTATGGCAATATTTTGATGTCAGTGGCAAACGTTTGAATCTCTGCAGGGTCTTGCTCCAAAGTAGGGCTCGATCGCTCCCAGGTAACGTCAGAAATTGTGATCACGCTGGTGCAAGCGACAGAATTTATCAGTTGATCATAGTAGAAAAAAACCAGGGAAATAAAAAGACCAGATTGTTTTCTTTTGAGTAGGATTTTTGATAAAATATCTCTCAAAACTGATTCAGTATTGAACTGCAAAATTAGTTTTATTCACCATCTCTTCTTCCCATTTTAATTTTATTTTCTAAAAAGCTCTACACTGAATGTGCCTGACTAGATAGACTAGTAATCTTATCTGATCCAGCAAATCCTATTTCCCTTTGCAGGTTTGTGGTTTTTGAAAGTCATTCTCTAACTTAAAAAAATGCCTTTATGTGTTTAACTGAAATTTTTTAGGTCATTTGTCCATAATGTGAATACCAGAAACATAACGATGAAAGCAGTTTAGCCAGACCAGACTTCTGATCTTCCATGTGTATTCACAGGGAAGCTTTCAGGAGGGTTTTGGCACAATTTGAGAAGTGGATTGAAGAGATCTTTACATAGACTAATGTTAGGCTGCGGATGAGTTTATACCTGGTATTTGGAAAATGTGTGGAACCTATGGGTATTGTTTGCGTATGAGCTTTTTGCCATCTTGCTGGAGGAAGAGGACATCTATTCTGGAAAAATGTCCATCATCTTCATTTGTAAAGCTCAATTTCTGATTGTCCAAAACTAGAAAAGCAGAGCTAGATTCGGTTTAATCCACATCACTCCAAATTTAACAGTTTGGCTACGAGATACAAGTGGTAGATGTGGAAATTAAGGCCATTTGAGGTCTTTTATGATTTATGGCGTTAAATTTGCATCAGGTAACCACCTTTTATCTATTAAAGGAGAGTTATGTCCTAACAGTCAAAGCATGCAGAAGGTTTGTATAATACAAGTGAGTGTTACGCGATCTACAAAAAACAAAAGGAATAGTTTAAAGGAGGAAAGTAAGTTGCAGAAGTAAATTGCATTGTAGAAAATGTGGAAAAAGTAAAAACTATTCAAACAGAAAGAGATCAGATAAACAGCAAGAGCTGGAACAGATGAAAAGAAACACACCAAAATAGGTAAAGCAGAATTCCAGTGAGCCATGAAATGTGTTTTCCTTAATTTTCACAGTGGCCTTGAAACCTGATGTTGGAGACTCTATCTCTGTTCTTTCACTGATGGCCAGAAGTTGAGGTTATGATGACCAGATCATTTGGTATGGCACTGACATTTCAAGTTAAAAGGAATTGCCAAGACTCTCAGTTATGACACCAAAATATACTGCTGTTTCTAGGGCCAATTTTCAGTCCCTCCCTCATGCCTCCACATTGATTTAGGCAACAGATGCACAAAAAGCAAAGCAACATTCAAAATAATCCCTTAGCTGAAGCTGGGGGAAGGCTGGCTAGTGGGCTGTAGCCAAAATTCCTTAGATGTTACAATGTTTTACATTTCTAAATGAAAAAAATTTCTTTCCAGTGTGAGGTACCAGCCAAATGTCTTAGTTACCGTATCTCTGAGTGAAAACTGGCATATGGCCTCGTGGTCATTTGTGGGTATTGACAGATTTACACCATCAAAGATCAGGTTAAATGTTTTCGGTTTCTCCATCTCCCCTTTACTTTGTCAGGCTTTTTTTCTATTTTTTTTTTTATTTCACTCAGTTACTATTTGTCAACTTAAATCCAGTTTGCTGGAAAAATGAAGACTCTTCACGACCTGGCTCTTCAGGAGCAAATTGCCTCAAATTCTTTGTGTTAGCCAAGGTATTTTGTAATGCATTGCAAAACAGCAGCAGGATTCCTCTCCTTCCACTAGATGTACTTTGTGGGCTAGACACTGTGGGCAGTTTTAATGAGATCTTGGTGTGCTGGAGAATTTGTCTCAGCTGCTGACTTAAGGGAAAAGGTCCCAAGTCGCTGCTCTTCTAATTTCTCTTCCCACCCCAAGGAGCAGGGTCTGGCTTTGCCCCATTGTAGTCTAAGCTGTGGTGAGCCTGGACCAGTAGCTGCTCAGGGAGCATGTCCTGGAGCTGGTGTGCAAATTAAATGGTCTGCTTCTGACTATTTATGGCAGCTTTGCACAAGACGGGTGGTGGATTGACCATTACACAGATATACTAAAACGTGTTGTCCTGCTTTTTTTCCTCTAATGTCATTTACCTGGTGTAGCTGTTGGTTACTGCATCACTTAATTCATTACCCCTGGGTCATCTTCAAACAGGAGCGTCCTCTAGAAGGCAACAGCCTTTGTTCCGTTATCAGGGAAAGCTCTGGCGTCCATAGCACTGTAGTGGTGTTTGTAAACCATACAGTCTTTCATAAACACATGCATATATTTCCTCAGTGCTCTATTAGAATGATGGTATCTGTGGAGTTCAGGCTCGCTGCCTTGTTGTTTCGCTGTGCTTACTCCTTCAGCTCCAAGCTCTGCAGTAGTTCATGATGGCAGTGAACTTTGCAAAGACAGAGGGAAAGAGGCTCCCGACGCTAATACCCACAAATGATGAGATACCTCCTTTTCAAATCCCATAGCTCACTTTGGTGCTCACTCTAGCTTGCCTAGCAAGGCCCAAAATCCTGCTTGTGGAGGGCAGCAGAGAAGACAAGCCTGACCTGCGGGTATATATCCCAGTGATCCTTCGTTTTATGCAAAGGCTTTTTTTCACTGGCTAAACCAAAGTAAAGAAATGCTTGTTTAAATATTTTAAAGGAATGAAAATGGCAGGCATCTTTAGAAGCCTGTTTTGCTTTTAATACTGTCCCCCATCATTTCTGCTGCTGTCTTCACTCCTGTATATATATAAAAAATGTAAGACTGCATGCAATGCAGTATAATGAGACTGCAAGCAATAGTAATTTCGTCTCGCTACAAGTGCACATAAGCATTAAGTTGTGTTTGTTATTGCTGTGTATCTATTTAGAGAAAAGGTCATTAATGTATCTCAGTCCTCTATACCTCATTGAACTCTCAGATCCATATCCCTGATTCTCTGCCCTCTTATTTCAAATGGGCTAATAATTACATCTGATGTCAGACTCAAAGGGCCTTTAGGTTCACCTGATAATTGATGGACAGGCACTTGGATATGTTTTAAAACCCTAGCCTTTGGACAAAGTAAAAATGCAGTGTGACAAGGTCTGGTCTGGTTTTTGAGTGTTTTGGCCCCAAAGAGTGCTACATGCTTTGACACACAATGCTCAAGTGTTTGCTAAGCTCTCCAAACTTCATTTGGTAAACTCCAGCTGCTTTCAATGGGATCTTTGCTCACCAATCAAAGATGTGACCCTTGTAGAATGTAAATGCTCATATTTGAGAGTTACTCTTCCTTCATTCCTTGCACAAAATAGGAAAAATAAAGGCTATATTCAGTGCCATGGTGATACTGCACTTGCTGAGGTTTGAGGAGCTCTGTCATTCATCTCTCTGCAGGCATCATGTGTTCTTGGAGACACCCCTTCCCTACCCAGTGTGGTGGCAAGACCCAGTCCAACGTGAGCCCACCAAAATGCTCTCCTTCCTTGTGGCCACATCCTCTTTCTGTTCTAACCCAGCAGCCTCCGGGCAGCAGCTCCATGCTCCCTGCAGGACCAGAAGTCCTTTAATAGGAAGTGAGGGACATGGCTGTGCTGGGGCAAACTTGAAGTGAGCCACTGCCTGCTGCCCAGCCTTGTGTGTGGAGAGCCTGTGTGCCACCACGCAGCACCTGCGTATGAAAAACCAGCCCATGGCCCCAGCTGGGAACAGGAAGTCTCGGCAAAAAGCCAGGTCTGGGTGAGGTGGTGATGGGCAGCAGAGGAGGGTTAGAGCGAGGGGTCTGAAAGGGGTCATGGGGAGAGGTGGGTTTGCGCTGCCCCTCAGGGTGCAAGGGCCATGCATGCTGGGGGTTATCTGGTAACAAGGCTCATCTTTGTCCTTAGCAAGCTCTGCTCCATCCAAGGATTTTTCTCCCTTGGCCCCTGTGTGTCTTTACAGCTGGATTATGGGTTTAGGAAAGTCAGATGCCCTGAGATCACAGATACAGGGTCACTGTTTACAGAGGAGAGGACGAGGGAGAAAATCAACAGATTCCTGTGATATATTGTATGTCATCTGTACGTGACACTCCGAGACCTTCAAATGCTTAAACTAAAGACCTAAATATAATTTAGTTAGTAAAAATATACCTTAGTTATAATAAAATGATAATAATGGAACTTGGCAACAGAGTAGCTAATAAATACTACACTTTTGAAATGTGCCTGGGTTCCAAGTACATACTCTTTTACTGTGCAGTTAAAGCATGTGGCAGGACATGCTAGACCAAGATTTTCTTTTTGTCTTTCCAGTGGAAAACTAAAGTTCTTTGTTTAAGTGAAGCCCATTGGGAATTTTTCTTAAGTAAAACAAGGAACTAAAGAATTCCATTCCCTTTTGCCAACTTTCTTCTTCCTTCAAGCCAAATTATCGATTAATGGGGCATTAAATATCAAATACTGCCCAGTTATAGTCATTCACTTTTTTGTTTAGGTTCCTTCAATACTTTCTCATTGGTGATTCAAACATGGCTGAATTAAAAGATGAGTTACTTTGTTTGGAAAATACTACCCCTTCTAAACCTTTTCGGCCTTATAAAGATAGAGGTCAGTAATGTGAAAATCATTAAAATTGCATGCTTAACCCTATTTCTGATTTTTTTTTTAAAAGAAATAAAGTATCTGTACTACCTTAAGATCTTCTTCCTCCTGAGCTTCATTCTTTGCCTTCCTCATTAGCTGTCTCCATTTCAGTACCCTATCGTTTTGCCAGCAGAGCAGCCAAGTGAATGCTTGACCATATTTTTGTCTGACTCTAGAGAAACTGTGATCTGACAATAGAATACTTTTCTCTTGGTTTTCCTTCTTCCCCCAGGGAACCATACTTCAAGGGCAACCTGCTTGTCCAGCGTATGAACATGTGGAAAATCCACTGCTATGCACTAATGATTTTCAGATGGGCAATTGTTGCTGAAAATCATCCCAAGAGCAGCAGCTTCTCCACTGTAGCACCTAACCGCTTTGGGATTGCCTTGCTCGTAGCCGATCAGGAGTAAACCCCTTGCATTTATTTACGGACAGGGTGGTGACATTTGCTGCATCACATGGAGATAGTAACAAACTTTAGGGGAAAAGGAGGTGAAAGTTACAGTTGTGGTTCTTATTTAGCCATTGCAACGTGCATCAAATTCTGACACTTATTTTAGCTTGAAAGTATAAATGTCGGAAAAAGTTGAGCTATGCCAAAGATCCACGATAGCAAGGCAGAAGCACCCTAAATACTGTCCACAAATGAATCGCTTTCAAACTTTTATTTTAAATATTTACAAGGAGACTTGTCACATGCTGGGTGAGAGAAGAACGAGTTTTAAATTTTAAATCATTCCTATTGCTGTTCTTCTCAGAAGGTGCATTCTTTTTAAACAACTTTCACTTTTAATCTGTAATTAAAGCCAAAGTTTTCTTTTAATTTTAAAAGCTTGTCCTTGGACTAAAATAACATGGAACATTTTTAAACATTGATCCAAGCTGCTGTAGATACATTTTTATTTCAACCACAGAGCCTGCAGTTGGATTCCTCGCTTTGCCAGATCGACTACGAACTGTAAGTGTGGCAGTAATGACTGTGGAGTCCTGGATGCTGCACTACCAGCGAGGAGGGTTGTTTTTCTGGAGTTGTTCCTCCCTTTGGGCCCTATTCATGAATGACTTAATCTCTGTGTACGATCAAATGTCGTGCAAGTTACTGTGCACAGAAGAATCAAGGAATGCTTCTCTTCTCCGTGTTCCTTACATGGAATTGCTGTGCCTGCCCAAGCAAGCAGTTGGAGAGCAGTAAGGGTGGGAAGCGAGCAGCAGCAAAAACACACACAAAAAACCACGAGAAGCAATATAAAAAGAGTGAGGCAAAGAAAACACAGAACGTTTTTAAAGATCAAGTGTGCAAGTTGGATTGAACCTTGCATAGAGAGCTGTAGCACGCCCAGGCAGCACCAACTGGAGGGGGAAGCCAAGCTTTCAACACAGGGGTGCTACAGGGGCAATACATTTACCACGAAAACCAGAAGTGTTGCCTGGTATTTTCTGAGGAGTGTTGTCCATAAAGATGATTTCTAATTCATATTTCTGTTAGCTTGTTTCATCTTGGAAAGCAAACATTTACTGTTTTGGTGGGCAGATCTCAAGAAGTTGAGGGGAATCAGTGCTTCTTAGTCTTTTTGTACTCTGGACCTAATTGCTTGTGTGGTGTAATTCTGTCCTTTCACGGGATGGTAAACCACTTCACTTGAAGCCAAGACAGAGATTTTTCATTAGTTGTGATATTAATTATACGACGCATGCCATGCAAAAAAACTTTTCTTGGGATGATTTGGTATTTTCTTAGAGATCAGCAGAACACAGGGAGTGAAGCAGTGCATAACTGTCTCCATATTTATACAGACCTCTTCCTTAGTCTTTTAAGTTCCAGCGAAGTTTTCACTTACGTTAAGTGCCATTCTCAGTTAAGAGTGAAGGAATGACCTGGATTATCTGTGTTGTTTTTCTCGTCACCAACACCCTGTGGCCACTGCATGAAATTCTGTCTGTCTCTCTATGCCCTGGTGTGGGGACAGATTGCTATAGCAGGACTCCCACGCCAGTGACTAGTGGCAAATGGGGAATAACTTGACTCAGGCGTTGAACTCCTCCAGCTGTCAGTGGGAGCTACACTTGTTTGTTTGAGACAGTGGCTGGAATAGTCGTTTAGCTCTTTCTGAGACACTTTCCATCCCCTTATTACTGACAATGGACTTAAAAGATGTACCTCGCTTTTCAGGTAGGTTATGGCTGGAGTATCATTTTAGCTCTAAGAGGGAAAAGGTAGGAAAAAGGACTAGGAGTGAAGGGAAAAAGGAAAACTCACACCTAGGAAATAAATACAGGTGGGAAAATAAAGAACAGAAACTTTTGGAAGATTGTAAAGAGAGGAGAGTGCTGGAAGAGGATGAGGAAAGGGGAATGCAGAATTAAGAACAAAAAGGAGTAAAGGGGAGAGAGATGGAAGGGAAGGGAAGGAAGAGAAAAGAAAAGAGATCATAAGGATGAAGGCATATAAGAAGAGAAAATGCTGGGGAAGAAAATATGATGGAAATACTGGTAGGAATCTGGAGTGTAAGGGGAAATGCTCCAGGATAAATTAGAGAAGCCCAAAATGAGAAATTTGACATTTTCCTTTTCAAAGTCTTTGAGAAAGGGGTGTAGATAAACATTCAAGATATTGCACCACGTCTTGGAAGCCACCCTTGAATCTAGTTACTATGTCTTGGCCATTTTTTGTTCATGTTACACAGGCTAGGAGCAAATACACTTCCAGGAAGGAGTATGACCTTGCTTAGAATATAAAGCAAATGAATCCAAACTGTTGCTCACAACTCAGGGAAAACTAGAACTTATCCTGGAACTGGGAAATACTCTGGTTCTGGTGGCAGTGGTGGTAGTGGTGGGGTTGTGTGTTTGGGTCGAGTTAGTGGTTATTAATTTCTCAGTGCATCCATAGTCCCTGACTAAGCCAGACACAAAAGTCTATTGGACATTACATATTTTGACTTAATCCTACCCAGCCCAGGCTTTGGTGAATCCCACCAGGACCTGTTGTGAAAACTGTTACTAGTTTTCAGTCTACTGTAAGGTGGTTTGACCAAGCGTGGAGAATTCTGACCCAGCATTCCTGAAAGCTTGAACTTCTCCCAGGTCTAGTCCTTTCTGTAGATTTTTCAGACCAGATATTCTGTTTGAAGTTTTTTTCAAGTCTATAAGTTACAGTCATAAAATCTTCTTAACCTATTGCATAGCTGTTTGAGGGCAGTGTCTTTGTGCTCCTCTGAGATGGGCATTGGTCAGTAGCGTAGAAAGGGCATCACCCAGGACAGGCCAATAGTTTCATCCTGTATGGCAAATCATACATTCCTATATAGTTTATGATATGTATGAACCTATGTCCTGCGAGATAATATTCTACATATAACTTTCAAGTTCAACAAAAGGTTTTGTTTCTTTTTCCCCCGTAATTTTTTAAAGAAACAGAATTTATCTGAATTAAAAACATGATTGGTGATGACGAGTGGGTGGTTCTGTTTACCCTGCCACATTATATAGTACCACTTTTACTCCTTGTTTGGATAGCAGTCACAAGATCCAGATATCAAGCTGTGAAAGTATTTTTCTTGCAGCAGCCTTTCTTTTTTTGGCAGGCAGTGGCTTTGGAGATGCCTCGCGTTTTGTCATGTGATTGGACTGCTGATGAGGTTTCTGTGCTGCCTCATTTTCCTGGATTCCATCTGAATTAACTCTTCTTAGGGTCACAATGATTAGCACACTTCTGAATGAGTGGGGCTTTGCATCAGAGTGTAATGAGCTCCTAAAACTTAGTCTCTGTAAGGAAACAGCCTGTGAAGAAGGAATTAGCTGCATTTGTTCCACGTGACGAAAATCTGTTTTCTGTACCTCCAGCTGTCCACATTAAAACACATTCCTTCTTCACAGTAATATTCTTCCCTGAAACAAGGGAAAATTGAGGGGAAATGACTAGTATATAATCGTTCCTTCTAAAAACATTCAGCTTAGCCTTGTAAACACATAAACTAGTTCTTTATAAACAAACGTCTTAATTTTCTTTAAACTGAATATTTAGATGTCAAAGAGAAGCTGGGCAAGTCAAACACATATGGTTCCTATTGCATCAGAGGCTTTCCTAATTTTTGGTATTCTAATTGAAAAGACATTTTTGAAAGCATGCTAACTTCACAGAAACTAATCTCTCTGACTTTCTGTCGGGTCTAGGTTTTATTCTTCCATCTATCCCTGCACTCTGGAAACATTTTCCACTTTAAATGTACAGCAGTAGCGATATCCCTCATGGACTTTGAATTGCCCTCGATACTTTCAGTGCTTGACTTGGGAGCGTGGTTTGGGGTAGCTGATGGTGGAGAACTGACAGGGATCAAGTGGGAGAGAATTAGAAAGAGGTGGAAGGAATGGGAGTATGGACTATAATTTATTCATAAGTTTCTGTCTTATTTGTGGATCATTTATAACACACAATGTCCTAGACTAAGTATTATCTTTAACTGGACAAAATTTCTGTCCACATCAGAGAAATACTTTAGTTCTGCTTTAAAATAGAAGCTGTTTTATAAATGTCATGAAGCAAGTACCTGCCCTGGATAAAGTAAAATTTCATTTTGGCATCTAATGCGTATTATTTTTTCCTCCTGCTTATAATAGGCAGAAAACTATTGTGTTTACATCTGAAACAGGTACGATTTGAAATAGAATACACATTTGTATTTCAGGCACTGCCATTGGGTTTCCTGCTAGTGTGGGCTTTAACTGCGGGTGCAGAGAGCCGAGCAGCGTACCTGGGCTTGCAGGTTGTGAGGAGTTGGGATGTCTTGTGGGGCTGAGTTAGAGCCAAGTCTCTCTCCAGCAGCACCCTGAGTCCTTTGCAGTGCAGGTGCTGGGCTCTGACCTGCTGCAGTGAGTGCACCAGATGTCACACTGGCTGTGGTTTGAATTCTCTATAAAACCACCTTTCCCAAGCATACAGAATCTGTAACAAGAAAATACCTTTTTTTTTTTTTTCTTTTTTTTTCAATCCACTAACATGTACAATATAAAGTCCATAAAGGTCATGGAGGTAAATTTATTTATTAAATAAAAATACTTGGGTCCAAAAAACATTATGAATCATTTTAGTGTTTTAAGTTCAGGATGCAGAGTAAATTATTCCAAAAATAATGGTAGCCAAATGTCATTCCCTCCAAACGTTTGTGTAATATCTATTTATCTGTGGGCAGATGACTGCTATGTATAATCAGAGGCAGACTTTTGTCAAATTGAGACTAAGTAAACACAGCTGAACACAAGCAAGTTGGACTACAACTTTTTTGAGTTTTGCCAGCGCTGTTATGACCTTGAAAATGTGCATTTCTTCAGGGCAATCTGCTTTCAATATGGGAGAATTTTTAGTGTTTCAAATTAACAAGTGTTGATTGAAAATTTGTTCTGTTCAATGTCTTTTGGGTTGGGGTTGGTTTTTTTTTTTTGGTCCAAAAAAAGGGAAAAGTGTGTATTTGCCCAAAGGAGGGCATCCTTTCTGCTGCTTAGAAAGTAGGAATGTTTTGTGAAGGAACATTTCTTGCACGTATCTATGAGAACAAGAACAGTTAGAGAAAAAGCTGTAAACTCATCTGAAGCTTCATTATATAATCAGAGAAAATTTTGTACTGTTTCCTTGAAATATAAACGTTGGGTCTTTTTAAAGAATGTGCTGTGCAAGTAAATGTAGCATTTAGGCAGTAGATTTTATACTACCACATATCTAGATACTGCTTTCAGCATCCTTGAAAAAGTAATACTTCTATTTATAAATTTTACCCATTTTTCTGAAACTTAGTCTCTTCCTAAACATTTTGTACAGATCCTGTTTTTCTCTGAAACAGAAAGAAACGAGTCTGATTTTACTGACAAACAGGAGTGCAATTTAGACTCTAATTTTAATATGTGAATTTTCTGCTTTTCCATTACCAGTCATTTGAACAGAAAACATTTTGCTACCTAAGTTTTAAAGGCCACAGCATTTGGAGTCTTGAGGAGGCTTTGGACAGAAGTCAGATAAGAGTCTTGCTCAAAAGTTTGTCTTTCGGTAATTATAGCAAGTGAGTCTCATCCATTGCCAATACCTCTGTTTCAAGGTACTTTTTATGAAGGGATATTATTTTCATTTTAAGTGCTATATACAAACCACTTTATGCACAAAATTCAGAGGTGGGACATGTGCACAGCATTATGGCCAGGGGGAACTTTCCCAAAGTCCTTGTGCCTCATATCCACAAGTCATACTTCCCAATCTGTTTTGGTTTTGTTTTTTTTTTGTAGGGGGGCAGCAATTACCACTTTCAAATTTCTAACAAATTCTTATGGCAGCACCAGTTTAATGCCAGCAGCCGAGTATACACAGCACCTTGTATTTGATGGGTTGCCACAGCATGGCTTGGACTTTGCAAGCCCAGTTCCATCCCAGCAGGTAGCCTTGGATGTATTTTGAAAGAACCACGGCAGAAGTCTCTTCTTGCTTCAGTTTTGTCTTCCCTTGTCATGGTAGGAAAAGTAAAATGAGGATGCATTTGGAAACGGAGAGGAAGTAGAAGAGGAGGAAGATGGCTGAGAAGCCATTTTAATTGAGAATTGCAAACAGTGGATATGCTTATACATTCCTCTATGTTCCTATACCTTACCAAAATGCAGACTTCAGAAACAACGCAGGATGCACTACTCCTAGGCCTGGCTAAGCAATGAGGCTTCTGAATGTTAACCAAAATCCTCTGGAAAATGCCTTGATGCCAGGGGTTTTTAGCCACTTTGTTGTTTCCTCTGAGCAGCTCCTCCTTGGGGACTGAGGGTACAGACACTCAGAGTTTCAGCATCCCAGTTCTTATTCTGGGATTTCTGGTTGACCACAAAGGCTCATGAGGCTCGTAAAAATAGAAGTAAAATCAGAATGTGCCAGGTGTCATCTAAGCCCTTGGAGCGGACCTCTGGGTGTTTGGAGGGTGATGGGGAGGTACTAAGAGCAAAGCTTAGGGCCACCAGGCAAAACTTGCCTTGAGTTGTAGCAGCTTGCAGCACCCAGCAATGTTTGAGGTGGGAGAAGAAGGGGAGAGGAAGACCCCAGATGGGTCAGCGGTCTTCAGGGTGCATTGAACATGTTGCTGTCTGAGGTGGTAGTTGCCTAGGGAGTGCTGTCAGGAGGGTTAAAATACTACTAAAATATTTTTTTTTTAAATAAAAGATATGCTTAACCTTGATCTGAGGTGGAGGTTGGTGATGTATGGCAGCGCTAGGCAAGCCCTGCCTGCAGGCTGGGTGAGCCACGCTCAGGGGTGCTCGGAGGGGGCTGGTTTTGTGAACACCATGCTAGTTTTTTCATCTGAAGTAAAATGGTTGGTGGCAGCCAACTAGGCAGGTTGTGTGAGTGCTTTGTGCGCCCTGATGAATCTGTACCCTCAAATGTAAGATTCGCCGACGGTGCGTGGTCCCTTTGCTTGTTGTTGCAGAACGGAGGAAAGAAGGCGTTGCCCCCACACTGGATTTGCTGCATCTGCTTTGCAGACCCTTTGCAGGTCTCCAGAAACTTTGCAAACTGGGATGTATAGGTTTTCACACTATGGGAAAGCTTTGCCTTATGTGCCAAAGTTAAAACTCAAAACTCTTGCAAATTGAAAGAAAAAGCTTATATTGTTTTAAAAGTGGAAACAGAAGTAGTAATAATCGTACCACTGAGTTAGTTAAAGAACATGCAGCATCTCAGTTCACAGAACTTAAAGCCTTCGTGTTGTAGAGTCCTATCATCCTCCATCCAAAGGCTCAAAGCCTAGAGTTGGACCCTGTCAGTGAGTTGAACATGAGCCAGCAGTGTACCCAGGTGGCCAAGAAGGCCAGTGGCATCCTGGCTTGTATGAGAAATTGTGTGGCCAGCAGGATTAGGGAAGTAATCCTGCCCCTGTACCTCAGCCCTGGTGAGGCCCCACCTCGAGTACTGTGTCCAGTTTTGGGCACCTCAGTACAGAAAGGACATCGAGGTGCTGGAGGTCCGAAGGATGGCAGCACGGCTGGTGAAGGGTTTGGAAAGCACACCCTATGAGGAGCAACTGAGGGAGCTGGGTCTGTTCAGTCTGGAAAAGAAGAGGCTGAGGGGAAGATCTTATTGCTCTCTACAACTACCTGAAAGGAGGTTGTATCGAGAGCGGGGTTTGTCTCTTCTCACTGGTGACAGGTGACAGGAAAGGGGAAATGGCCTCAAGTTGCACCAGGGTAGGTTTAGGTTGGATATCAGAGAAATTTCTTTACAGAAAGGGTTGTTAAGCACTGGAACAGACTCCCCAGGGACGTGGTTGAGTCACCATCCCTGAATGTGTTTAAAAATCATTTGGATGTGGTTCTCAGGGACATGGTTTAGCAGTGGGTTGTTAGAGTTAGGGTAGTACGGTTAAGTTGAGGTTGGACTCGATGATCCTTCTGACCTGAGCGATTCTGTGTTGGAGGGAACAAAGGATCTCAGGTTTTGTCACCATATTTATTTCCTAAAAAAAATATGAATGTTATATATGTCTGGAACCATGGCTTCCTGTCTCATTTCTCTTCTCTATAAAAGGGAAAATTCAGGATCTTAATTCTTAAAAGGGAGGTGAGGATGCAAAGCTATCTATACAAATACACAATTGTTGAAGATGCCATTTACCCTCAGGAAAGCATCTAAGCAGATCAGGGAAGACAAATAAGCAAATTACAGAAGTGTGAGTTACTCGGAGATTAAAGTTAATTTGGTTGCTTCTTGAGCAAAAAGTCCACAGTGATTTCCAGCTGCATCTGTGTGAGGAATTTCATTCTATGAATGCAGATATTTTCTCTATGTTAATGCATATATATGTAGCCCAGTTTCCCCTGATTGCAAAACCTGATGACTAATGTTTTTTTTTGATTTATGATAACAGGAGGAAAGTCTGGTCATTTATACATACTGATAAAGCTCCTGACTTGTTTTTGATCTGCAGATCATTCAAAATACTCCAAATTGTTTTTTTCAAAACAAGGTGGTTGATTTAACCATAAACACCATATGGCTTTACCATAAATACGTATGTGTTTTAAGTCTCTGATATAACAAGCTATTACAGGAGAGAATTCCCTGATAGAAATCTCCTGCCTTCTAGGAAAACTTGTATGAGCTAATGTAAAACAAATGTATAGTAAATACGACATTATTGTCTTCTGCACCTGACTTACATATTTTTGAAGCATGCTATCTCTGCAACAGCGTGACATTTTTAAACAAACAGTATTCTCTCTGGTTTTGGGGAAGAAAAAAAGTATTACGAAGGCCTGCTTTTGATAACACTGATCTTGGAGCCTGATAGCCAGCAGTTCAATTAGGTTTTAGAGGAGGCTATTGGCTTTAACTGCTGTTAGGTCTTGGCCACTATTGTGACTTGAGCTATGCTGGCCAAATAAATCAATGCCTTTTGGGGAGAAATACATGTAATAGTTCTGGATAATACATTTTTTCCTCTTTGGTAATAATACATAGTACTTCAATAATTTGTTGCTTTATTATCCATGCAAAGGCATGGATTACTTTTTATCACTTATTATTTAAAAGATATGTGTTATCACTGCCATAATTATTATTACTGGTCTTTTGGTGTAGTTGCTATTTAGGTGTAGTTTCCAGTGGCCAGTGCAGTTTTTTCAGGTGAGAGTCGTTTGCAATGATCTCAGAGAACTGGCATCTTCACTCAGAGAAACAGCCTGGGCATATTGCCCATGGTTTGGATACTCTCTGTTTGAAAGCAGATCTGTTTGACTTGAAATACTGTGGCTTCGGTCCCTCTACAGCTCAGCAATTGCATCTTTGCAAACTGCTCTTCCTGGGATGAATGGCAGAGGGTTTGAATGCACCTCATTGTTATGCAGAGCGTTCTACAGTTAGAGGAGCTGAACAGAACAGGAATAATCTCTGCAGCATCACAGAGTGAGTTTTGCAGAGGCCCCAAGATTTCTGCTGCTGTGCCATCCTGAGACCTGCAAGCAGTAAGTCTGTCAAGATCAGGATGAGACAGTGCATTCTTTGCTATGATACAGGTCCATTAACGTGGCGTAGTGTTGGTGTCGTGGCTCGGGCAGCATGCTGTGCCACGTGGATACAGGAAGCCCTACTACGTGGTGCACATTTACTCAAGCGTGGCTCAGCATCTGAGGCCTCCAGTGCTGAGAAGTCTAAATTCAGCCTGGTGTTGTTATCAGTTGATGATGCTTCCCTGCTGGTTTCTTGAAAATCGCTGTCTCCAAAAGCAGCAGTTTGTGCTGAATAACAACCCCCTTCACATTCAGACTCTTCAGGTTTGGGAACGGAGTCAACATTCTTGAAGAATGATTTAGTGGCCAAATAAACATCTGCAAAGTCTGTAAGACTGTCAGAAGCAGTAACACTGAAAGTAAAGATCATATCAGTAGCAATTCCTCTGTCCTGACAAGGCATTCGGTGCAAATATTTGTTCAGTCATCTGTTGCTCTAGTTCCCGTTATCGCAGACGGTTTCACACGTTTTGCCAAAAGAGCAGTTCCGTCTCCTTCCACAAAGCTGTTCACATCCAAGGCCTTTGCAATTTTAAATATCGTCCTACTACTGTTTCAGGACCTCCCACATGTGCTCCTTTGGAGTGCAGGAGCCTTGTCTGTCTTAGGCAAAGAGTCTGCTGTGAAGGGCTCTTACAACTATCAATTAGCGAGGGTCTGCAGTGTTAAGGTTCTGCTGCTCCTTGAGGATTCAAGCTCAGCCTGTCCAATGTATTACACCAATCTCCAGGATAGTCTTTGAGCTCTTCTGAGTACAGTTCTGCTGCAGAGTCATTGAAACTGCACTGTGCTAGGACTCAAACCATTTTAAATGCAAGATGATGTTTGGAGAAGAAGAAGGTGTTTCTGCTTCTTCAAAACCTCTTGGCAAGTAGGTACATCTTCGTGAATAATTCTGAGCATGTGATTCTTCAACTCCAAGAGCCTTCACCCTTTTGCCTGTTTTGCTGCACTGCCTCTGACTCGCTCAGTGAATAGGAAAACTGAAAACACAGCCCTTCTTGAGATACTCCTGGTTTACTAGAGTTTCTGACAGCCTGTTCAGAAGCTGTCTGAGAATATTTAGGTTTGGGAAGAAATCCTGTCATGGAAATAACAACAGTGCAAGTTGTGGTGAGCAGGAGCATGGAGACTGCAGTAGCTTCACAGGGGAAAGTAAAGGGAGCAGAACTAAAAACTTAAAAATAATGCAGTCAAACACTAGAATAATTTTTATGCAGTTGGAGGTGAGAATAATCCACAGGGAACTATTCCTCCTGCGGCTCACTCAGCAACATTTCTTTCTGATGGTTATTCTGTGCATGGTCAGGGAGGTGTGTGACAAGAGCGTTCTGTGTTGGTTGCCAAATAAAAGGGGTTCCCAACTAGATGAGGAAAGAGATACTTTTCTAACATATTCTGTGAGCTGGTCCATTTTGAAAAAAGCCTTAAAACCCAGCTTACATCCTCACTGGGTGCTCATTGCTGCTTCTCTACTGGCAGTGCAGTAATGTGAATGCAGCTGAGCATCTCTGAGGACAGGATGATTAATTTTGTGATGTGCTGTTCAGTGCCTTTTGATGTGTTCCATCTGTTCCTTTGCAAACTTCAGTAAAGTTGTTTTCATAAGTCATCTGTAGGATTTCACAAATTGGGAACTAAGGCAGCAAACAAGTACAATTTGAAGTAGATTTAGATACCTAAGACCTTGCGGATGCTCATGATTTTCATGGCTCTTTATACATTCAAAGCACAGGTCTTGTTGACCTCATTAACACCTGTGAGTGCTCAGCACTGCTGAAGATGAGACCTGAGGCTCTCGAGTTGGAGTCCAGAGACTGGGAAATGTACCCTGGCATCTGTGAAAAGGTTGGTTAGAACAGCTTATCAAGCCTCATGCAAAACCTGTAGCGCAAGCAGAGAGACTGTCACTCACTAACGTGATTTACTTGGCATTGTTTAATCCATCAGACTATCTTTTTATGTTCTTGCATTTCCCTCCTGCAACAGCCTTGGAGCTGCTGTGTCACGGCATTGCGATTGTGTGGGGAAAGGTCTCACTCACTGCTCTGGCAGTGGTCCCAGAGCATCTCCATCCTGCACTTTCTAGGAGGTGATGACCAGAGAAAATACCATGTGTGAATGTAGTGCTGTATCTCACAGTATGCTTAGTGGGAAGGCAGACTGCTTAGGCATTGCTGGCTTTACGCACACGTAATAAAGAAGTAGATACAGCTGTGCATATATATGAATAGATCTGTATCTCCTCATAGATATAAATAATTTTTTTAATTTCACATGTAATCCCTTGATTTGTAATGCAACAGTTGTCTGGGGTTACTATGAGGCTCTTTTGCAGCCTACAGCTATTTTTATGGCTGTTTGACTGTTGGAGCCCTGTATGTGCTTACACACTTCCTTACAAGCTGCTTGAATTTTTATGCTCGTGGTCGCACAGAGCACAGTCAGTTTGGGACATAACTTAGGTACCTGGGCTTTAGTATTTGGACACAAGTATTGTGCACATCCCAGTACCTCATGCAGTAGGTGGAAGTAGCAATGTTTAAAAAGATGGTATTAGTCTCTTCTTTATCTTACAGGCAAGTGAAAGAAGCAGTGACTATCTTCTCCCTGACAGACTTATCCATTCTTTACTCCATGCTGCTGGCTAAACGCACGCTGGAAATCAATTCTGGCATTCACTGAGAAGTTCCTCCACTTGCCTGAAAATACAGCACCTTGTAATTTAAATTGCCTTTGTGCAGCATACGCCGTGTCTGAGCCCAGTTGGCTCCCAGGGGCAGGAGAGGAGCTGGCTCCAGCATACGGGGCCACAGGAATCGGGGGGCACGTTTCTCTGAATTCTGCAGGAGGCTTCTGAAAATATCCCGTGTGCACGCATTCATATCATAACGTTACACCGCATACGTAGGGTCTGCTCCCAAACCCACAGCCAAGTAGCATAACAAAATCAGATTTTACTGCTGTAGTGTCAGCCTAGGGTTGAAATATGGCTTTGAAACCCTCCCTTTCACCCCGCTTTTTTAATGAAAAACAATCGGGCTGGAGTGTAATAGTGCTTACCCTGGCTGCATTTGACTTGAGCTTTTTACTTTTAAAACCTTATTTTAGGCTTTAAGAGCTCCCAATTAAACTTTTTAGATCCAGAGTGAAAGCCTGGACATGTCTGCCTGCACAACAGCAAGATTCCTGGGTGGGAAAAGGATATTTTTATATCAAAAATACAGAAGATGAACATAGTGGTACATTTTTTTCCCTACTCCTTACTCTTCTTTTTCCTAATGAATCATCATTTGCCGTTTTCTCAGTTCCATTTTTTTAACATCTCCCATGCCCTTTCCCTTATTTCTTATTTTTTCTTCCTCTTCTCTTTTCTCCTCTTTTCTTTATTTCACCCTTCCCTACTGCCTGACCTGGGTTTTTCTGTTAACCCATAATGGTTTGCAGTAGGAGGGCTAACTACTCAATTCTTGCAGTCAGCACAGCATGTGCTGTAAATCCCTTTCTAAGCAACACCAAAAAAAAAAGGGGGGGAAAAAAAAAAAAGAAACCTAGATCAGATATTTGTTTATCCATTATGAAATGCATGTGGGAGACTATCACCAAGGAATCTGACAACATTATACTATTAATTACATGCCAACTCAATGAGGAAAGATTTGATTTCAGTCAGCTTTGCAGCAAACTTGAAAAGAAAATAATACCATACAACTGTCAGTTCGTTAACAGCTCGCCTCCAACGCTACACAGCCCCGACTCACATTATAAGCTCTGCTAAAGTCTGGCTAAGAAAACAAATCTCACACAGTGCCCTGCATCTCACCAAGGAGAACACACTGTCACTGGTCATGGGAAATTTAGAGCCAGCCGTGACAGCCCGAACAATGAAGTGATTTACTCTGGGTTTGTATCTAGTTTGCTAACTCATAAATTCTCACATGCAGGTGCATAGCCCAAGACTGTAAGGCCATTTGCACCATGCCTACTATTATGTGGGGCTTTCAGTGCACTTATTAATGCAAATGTTAATATAGACTTGCAAACTCAATTCTCTTTTACGGTTTATAAAATATACCTCTCCCAGCCTCTGTGGGTAGGTACGTTTGTTTTATAAAAAGCATGTGTATTAAACTGTAGCTAGGTGCCTACTCCCACTTCAGTAGGCTCCAGGTTTCACAGGGAAAAAAGAGTTTTCAAGTTCCCAAGTATTCAGGAAAAAAACTTGAGTGGTACGAAGCTCATATCTGATATTTTGGTGCAGGAAATGAATTTAAAAGAAATACTTCCCTGAAAAGCTTTGATCTAAGGCATGATGGCAAAGGGATATTTCCAACGTTGATAAGACCCAACCTTAACAGAAGAGATCAGACCAGGGTTAAAGCTGTTACTGGGGAAAAAAAAAAAACCAACACTGAGAGAACAGGGGAAAAAAATATTCACTGTAGCTGTCACTGTGAACCTAAACTGTCATTATGCAGTTTGTTCGTCTGAAAGGATGTAACAACTGCTGACAGGTCAGTTGTTACACTTGCTGTCACTGTGAAGCTAAAGGAGTGAGGTAACTGGGTTGTTGGGGTGACTTCATTACAAGCTGCTCCATAAACTCCTGCTGGAAGAAAGAATGAAGAGCAGTAAGGGGAAGCTTTGCTCAGAGGGAGTTTTCTCTAGAGCCTGTGTCCAGAGCTTGTTCCTGCAAGTTTCTGACAGCTTTCCTCTTCCCACCCAGGTGGTTTCACACAGATCTGCCCAGTCCAGGACCTGCTCTAGGTAGGGGTGGCTTCACTGAGAGACAGCATTGAGCTGATCCCATATGGAGGTGGTCTGGGGTGTGCAGGAGGTCAGCCACCAGGATGAGTTTGGGAAACATTTCTGTAGGAGACTCTGGTTTGGTGTCTGAGCATGGGCTTTGCTGTCTGTGCACTCCATAATTCGTCCTTAATAGGTCTGATAACCCTGAGGAAACCGGAGAGGATGATGCAAACGAAAATGGGTTTGAAGGGTTTCAAAGTGGGAGTCCTGGGAGTGTAAGCATCCCGCTTCCTCCAATTCAAGCGAGAGGAGCTGAGGTTTTCTGTGCTGGGTTATTTCTTGGTGCAAGGTTTTTGCGCCAAGGTTAAATGATGTTTCTTAGAAGAGGAGGGGGCCTGATCTGGTGCTTTGGGCTACAGTTTCCCCTTCTGAGCAGCCTGGGCTAAGCCAACTTCCCTCCCCAGATGTGGGGGGCTGTTAGTGATGTTGTGTGATTCATGGTTTACACTGGTATCCTTCAGGAGGAAAGGAGTTGTGTCAGTGCAGAATAGTACAGGAATATTAACTCCAGTTAACCCAGTTCTGGTCTTGGAGAACCAGACATCTGAAAGTCATATGTGCCCTGAAATTGCGGTTTGGAAAGTACTAAAGTCAAGGTGTGAGTGTGTGGGACCTACAGAAATACCTCATCTCACCACTGATTTACTCACACATGTAAACTTCATTTTTCATTCAGCTGCCCCAGTTTATTTCCTGTTCCTCCCTCTTTTTCCACTTCTTGCTTGTTTTGAAAATGCTGGTCAACACATGTTAAGCCAGAGTCTCCAAAACCAACAAAAGAAAGTTCAGGAGAGGCAGTGAGAGAAACGGCTGACTAACATTGCCAATTTTAAAATGAAGATAAGTTATACAGGGCCTTTTATTGAACCAACAAATATTTTACAGTGTTCACCATTTGGGGCCAGCAGTTCCTTTTTTTCCCCCCCCCTCCATTTTGAGCTAGAATAGAAGGTGTGTAATTTGTTAGGAATCTCTACATGTTCCAGTAGCTTCAAGAAATCTGATGGTCATGTGGGACTGACCTTCTGTGTCTTGACTTCCCTGTCCATTTTTTCCTCACCACAGAATGTTCTGTACCCTTTCCCCTCTGTCTCGTTCCCTCGTTCACACATTCTTTCCTCTGTTGGTTTCAAGCGCTTTGTCAGTGTTACCTGATAACATAAAGCAGGTTTTTAAGCCAGTTGTTGCAGTTCTTCTCAAGCTGTGTAGAACACCAGGAATGTGGATGCTTCTTGGTCCTAGGTAAGCGGTCAGTCTTTCCTTTGCTGTTCCCAGCAGGGCCTTCTGGTGAAGTCAGCTCATCACCACACACATGTGGTATTCTTAGGTCAGAATTCTTAGATCCAAAGAATAGAATGTAACTGTAATTAACATTATTGAGCACACCTCTGAAGTCATCCAAGTGTATAAAAGTTTTTGCTCTGGACTCGGCAAACAGTAAAGGTCAGAATTGTTCTGAAATACTTGAATGTGCTGCAAGCACCACGTAGCTAGAGAGACTTCATATGTTGTAAACTGGAGAAGGCCTATGTGCTGTGGCATTTGTGCTCCAGCTTTCTTCTCAAATACTGGAGGCAGTATGTAAAAGGACACTGTGTATGTCCTTAGATACGTATCTTCTTGTGATTTATTTGTCTATTATTTTGACAGCAGTCAGGTGTAATGGCATTGTCCTGGAGGTAAGTGATGCTATTGTCCGGTTTAAGGATGGTTTGCCTGCAAGAACCCTTGGGCATATTTTCTTTGGGTGTGCCTTTCTGATAGCATAAGACCAAGAGAAAACATTTTAAATATAGGAGAAATCCTGGGAAATTCTGCTTTAAATGCTTTTGAAATGGTCAAAGTATTGCGTAGGCATGTTGTCTTTGGACTTCTGAGACTCGTTTCCGTCTCTGCTAAAATGGGACTGCAGGCTACCTTGCAAGAGAGCTGTCAGGATCAGCCAGTGAATATTTATGAAGAAATTTCACAGTGAAAAAAAGAAAAGTATATGCTACATATATTATTAATAATTATGTGAGTCCTGAAAAATACCATACTGTATCACAAAGCTGGTATTGTCTAGTGACTACGCTTCTGGCGCTGCACGCCACGATAAACTGTGTACTGAAAACTCATGCTAATGGAAAGGTATACAGGATTCCATTGGTAAGTGATTTATAGTGACTTCCTATTATAAACAGGAGGGAACAAATATCCTGCCTTGTTGGTTTCTTTGGGCGGATGGTGAGAGCAGAATGAGACATTCCTGGCCAGGCAAAAGCTGGTTCTTCTGGATGCTTGCAACTGGGAGCAGAGTGAAGCACCAGAAAAGGAGTTATAAATGACAATCTCTAATTATAAATGATCGAGTTTCCATTTATATAGTGCTTAAAACTTTCCAGTTGTAGAGCAAATGACCGCTGGTTTAAGTGATTTCCAGACTTCCAACAAAAAGATGTTTCTGATGTTTAATATTAAATAGATTTACTATAGGACCTCAATGTATTTGTAAAGCCTACCAACATCCTTTCACAAGAAGCATCCAAGACAGAGAGAACCACCTTCAGCAGCAGCTTCTTTTTTGGGTTTCAGTTAAAAACGTGCTATGGAGTACAAGTGTAATTTGTCTTAGGAAAGTTGTTTGTGCTGGCCAGTGGTATGCTGTTGATAAACTAGTGTACACTCTCTCAAGTAAGTCTCGGGAACAATGTGGGATGTAATAATGCATTGGCATTGACTTTCTGTGAGGTCACTTGACATTGATCTAAGTTTGATACGTTCATAGGGGTTTAAATTTGGGTGTCAGTCTACCTTGATGCAGCTAGTGAGTGGGATACACTTTTTCATGAGAGACCAGAGGTGGCTGCCACCAAAGGCACGTTAGTTTGAAGTTAACCACAGTGCCTGGTGGAGGACAGCTACAGTACATCCTTGGTACCTTGTCTAAAGTTCTACTTCTCATGTAGTGAGAGAGGGTTCACGAGTGAAGTGCCAGGTCAGTTCATCAGCACTTGCTCTGGGCCAGGTCCTTAGATGACGCTACTTGGTGAGATACAGAAAAATGATGCATCATACTGATTCTTCGGTCACAATTTCCAGCCCCAGTGCCATTTTCTCATTGCCTCAGAGAAAAAAAAAATCTAGGAGCATGTGCGATGGTCAAGAAACCAAAGACTTTCCATGCTGAAAATACTGTTCTTTCATTATATCCATGAAACGGTCTCACCAAAATGTTGCTTTTATGGTTGAGATGTGCTTTGTAATTGTCATGCAGATACGTCAAACATGAAAAGCTTTAATTAGTAGTCAGGAGTAGAGCTAGTAGATTGCAAAAGATGAGGAAAAAAAAGCAAAATATTGGGCAAGTTTCACATTTATTTGCTTTATTTTGATAAGATTTTGTTATCTATGTTCCCGCTCTTGTCAGTGAAGAGTCAGACATAGCCATGTGTTTCTTACAGGCCAAGCTAAGCAGTTAAGGCTCTAGTTACACTACCAGTTTTAAAGTAGAGATAGGGTCCTCCCCTCATCTAGCTCACAGCATATCCATATGGATGATAATGCTGCCCAAAGGGAAACAGTGGGAGGAGATGGCCATATAAGAGGGATTCACAGTCTGGTTTTTCAGCAGCACTCAGGGATGTTGGGCTGTGGTGCTTAGATAGGTGGGCTGAAACCACTTCTTGGAGCATATCTCTCTTGGTTGTGAATGGAATCTGGACAACGAGCCTGGATGAAGATATGTGACTTAGATGGCAGGGTCATGGCAAGTGAAGTGCATCCTACTCTTGCTTTTGAGTTGGATCAGACCGGTTTGACAGGCAAGATGTCAAAGAGAGCATGAGGAATGGTCTTTGTCTCCCTCAATGTGATTATCCCCATCGAAAAAATTATTTTGTTCTCTGAGGACTGATCAGGCAGATGTGAGATACTTGGATGCTATGGCTGTGCAAACTGGGATATGGTGTCAGAGATTTGGTATAGCAGAAAAGGATTTTTGGCAAGAAAAAGGGGGCTTTTTGCATTGAAATGATGGATTTTCAGACTTCATTGTACTTACACACTTTTACAGCAGTTATTAGCAAGAGCTTTTGCAAATTATCAATGATGGTTTTATCGTAACCCAGTTTCAAGTTTCTGTGACATAAATTATTTGTTTGAAAAAAACGTAAAATCTGAACGGAATAAAAAAAGACTTGTAATTCAAGAAAGATCTTCATCAAGTTAAAGAATGGTATCTCTTTGCTCCTGGGTTTTATTTTTTTAGCTCTGCTACTGCTTTTATATACCACGGGCAAGACGCTTTAGAGCTGGCTAAACACCAGTAAAAAATATTTGCAAATACTCCTTCAAATAAACGCTGAAATTGGAATGTGTGTCACCATTCACACCTACTTTCCTCAGAAGTTTGTACAAGCAATTTTTTTGTTCGTAGGAAATATTTTCCAACAGCGAAAGAAACTGACAGATGCTTGAGAGAGGTGTATTTATATCCAGGTTTGCTCTGGCAACAACGTTCTCTATTACTTGCCATTTCCATTCCTATACCTGCTGACCTATTCCCGTTCCCAAACCTCCTCTTTAAAATTGTCTCTAGTAAAAAAAATAGAGGGCTGAAAATTTATTTGTAGCCAAGTACAGCATGAAGAAAGAGACTTTTGGTGTCATTCAGTACCTCTCTCGGGATCAGATGGGTTTTTTTCCCTTGGTTCCCTCTCCTCTGCTCAGGATGATCTTCCCCCTCTTGAATCCCATTCAAGACTTGATCTAGGAGAGCTTAAGAGATAGTAATTTAAGATGGGCTCTTTTGGAATCAAATGTGCTCGGAGACCTATTCTACTGGAAGGTCCGTTAAAGAAAAGATTGACTTTTAATTAGTAATCTGATGGAAGTCTAGTAATAAGATTGATTTCTAGTTGGGAATCTAGCCTTATAAAGAGGTGTGTTACTTTATGAGATTTACGCTGCTCTTAGGGGCTTTTTGGGTTTTGTAGCCATCAGTGTTCTTGCCATTGCTGTTTCTTTTGTTTGACTTGTTCTCCATAGGTATTGCAGTTAGACATTGGCTTCTTGCTCCTCTATAATGTGTTTCTGTGTCAGGATAGCAAGCCCACTGAATAAAGCTTATACATTCCTGCCTGGTAAATATTTCTGGCTTCTCTGCAACGCGAGGACTTCATGAATGAACAAATGTGACTCTTGATGGGAAAGTGTAGCTTATGGCTGTGATGCAATTTCATCTTTGAAGGCTGTTAACCAGGTGTGCCTGTTACTTGTGCCCTTCTCAGCCTGTCTCTGTGACTGAGTCGCAGCCTGGGCAGGGGGGGAACATTACAAACCACACACATCACGCGTGCACGGGTGAAAGTCCTATTTTTAGTGTATACAAGAAGGCATTCACAGTAGAGCAATGAAGCTGATTTTTATTTTTAGGTTCTGCAATTCCTTATGTCCTCGGGATTTATGTTTTGAAAAACGAGCTCTATCACCCTGCAAAATATAGGTGAAGCTTCAAGACCAGCTTTATTCTCACTGTTGCCAAGAGAACCTTTCTGTGGATGTAGGCTGGCGTTGGGGTGCGCTGGGCAGGGTTCAGCACCTATTCTGCCACTATGGTTCTGGTGAGGTTCGGAGAGGTTCTGCCTCACCAAAGCCTGTTTGTGTAAGGTGATGTCTCAGGAACCTCCCCATGACGTTTGGGGTTTTTTTTATGTGCCGGGCTCCAAGCTGTGTGGATTTCACCAGGAAGATGCTTGCTTGAAACTAACCCTTTATATGTGTCAAAACTAAGATTTTATTTGGAAGCCTGAATATCAGTTTTTGAATTAGTCTTGGGTTATTTTTGCATAGGTCTATTCCATGAACTTGCTTGTTATTAAAACTATTAAAAGAAAATAGACTTTTTTTTTTTATCTCCTTCTGCTTTCAGAAACTCTGGAGAATGGACCAAATAAGTGTGAAAGGTGAGTAAGGGACCTCACAGTTTTCCAAAATTATTATTATTACTACGGTTTCTCTGACATCTTTTAGCTACGTAAGCTGTATGTATAAACATTTGTTGTTGCTTGAATCTAGTGCAGCTAACAGAAAAGGAACCAGCAAAGATGAAACATACTGGAAGGAGATCAATGCAGCTATGGCCCTAACGAACCTTGCCCAGGGGAAGGATAAACTGCAGGGAACTACCAGCTGCATCATTCAGAAATCATCACATATATCAGAAGTAAAGACTGTCAAAGTGCCATTAGTTCAGCAGTTTTAAGAAGTGGGTCCTTTTTCCTGCCAAACGGACGTTTTCCTCACAGGATTGGTTTTCAGCAAAATCGGATTCACAGATAAGAGGCAAATGTGGAAAATAGGCCCCTTTTTACAGTAGGGTCAGTCTACAATAATAATGTTCCTTCTGACTCAGACGTTTTCATTGTCTTAAATGAAACATTCGATCGCTTCTATAAAAGGCATGTAAATTATAAAAAAAAAAACAAAAACAAACCTGTTTTTATCAAAACATTAACTTATTTTATGTTAATCAAAGTGCGCATAAGATGTTTGCATTGCTATTACAGTAAGTGCCTTGCTTTCAAAAAAATAAGCTATAACGTGGGCATAGTAAAACAGTATTATGCCTCAAAATGACAATGCCATAATGCTTAAACTTTGTATATTATTCCAAGTGGGCTTAAGCAGCCTAGGGCTGAACACATTACTGCTGGAGGCCCTGGAAAGTTGTGCTTCTTTGACTTGTACAAACTGACGAGTCTTAATGAAATTGTTACATCGTTTTCTCTCTCATTGTTTTTTTTAATCAACAGTGTTATAAAAATTGTACAGTAAGTTTTGTCAAAGTGACAATGAGGTTGTTATGCATGTTTCTTACCTGTATATGCAGTATATTAAAATACCAAAATCATTCCTTCTGAAAAGTGCAATACTCTGGAACACACAGATTTAGGAAATAAGTTAATTGTTCAGATTATTTTGAACTTCCACATATGCTCCCAGCTGTGTTGCTCATTGAAGATTTCTAGTTGAGAAGGTTCTAGCCAGACTAGAAGTAAATTCAAGTTGAATTTCTAGAATTTTAAAGCTTTGCTAGTGACTTACTGACGTTTTGATAGAAGCAAAACTGATTTTCTTCTTGTACAAAACTATAGTGCCATTTAGTATTTGCCGTGGAACTCAAAAAAGTTTCCACTGTGGAACTTATTAATGTGATTAATACATGTTTATTTTCTAGGTACTGCATAAATAAGGACGGTTGATTGACAGCTCATATTTCAGAGAGAAAAAGCTATAATATAAGCTATCAAAGCCCAAACTAGAAACACAAATGGGAAACGAAACATTGACAAAAATCTTATCATTCAAGGTGGGAAGGTTTTAAGTAGACACTAAACAATGTATTAAACGTCATGTCTCTAAACTTGACTGCTATCGAGCATGATAACTAGTGTAAAAACAGGTTCATTTTTAAGTTTTACTGGGAAGTGTACAAGTTACTCTTAAGTCATCTAACAATAGCCTAATGAGATTTGCAGTGCTTGAATAAACAGTGGCAAAGCCAAAACCAATCTATACTGAATCGCGTACAGAAAACTGGAAAAGAGTTGATTGTTGCTAGGATTTGGATTTTTTTTTTTTTTTTCCTTCCTGTGGGTATCCTGTCAGGTTTTTTCCTACTTATCCCTTCCCTTGTTTGTCTGTTTGGCGAGCCATCAATGAACAAGGCAAGACTGTAGTCCTGCTCCCACTGAGTTTAATGGCAGAACATCCATTGCAATGGCAGCAGGACTGTGCTAACGGTGAAAATAACTTCCAAGCAGAGGCTGTTCCAGTTGCACTAAAAGAGTCAAGATACATTGCAAATATCAGCCTTGGTGTGACTTCTTAGGAAACTTCTTGATGTAACATAACATGTTTCTTGGGTTTATTTAGTGTACAATGAAAATGATTTGATATGAAAATATTTTGTACATATATATTTTTACTTTGTTTTCTAAATTGCTGATTTGCATTGACTTAAAGTGCCAAGCAAGAAATGTATGTCATGACTGTATGAACAGTTGAAGTATATGTTTTACTGACTTGCATCATTGTATGTCTAAGATTCCATGACATTAATTTTTGATACTTTACTGGATTTTGACATAATAATGTGAGTTTATAACTAATAGCAGAGAATTAATACTTCACTTTTGTTCATACTATTATAAGTTATTCTGGTATTAAATATTTTGTGACAATAAATTGATGGTTTTGACAAACTTTTCTGTTAAAAATATTCACAGTGTTTTTGTCTGTATAAATGACAACGAAATTTTTCATGTAAAAAAGGTACTTTTGGGGACTTCTCTGGAGTAAGACTGGAGGAGACGAGCCAGTGTATAAACAATTTGTTCATGGTTCTTTTTTTTTCTAAGCGATCAAAGCACAAAGAATAATCTGTAAAACACATCAAGTGCGTTTTAAATTTAAGAAATACTTGGAATAATTTCTTGTTACCATTTCCTTTAATTTATTTTTTTTTCTACTGCTGCTTTAGAGTTTTCTGAAAACACAAATTCTAATGAATTATGTGTGTCTTTTTTTTAAATAACAGAGATCATGATCAGTGCTGAGCCAACAGCTAATGAAGATTCAATAATTATTTATGATATTGGAAAAACAAACATTGTTACTATTGCTCTTCTTTGTTTCAACATATGTAACCATTTTAGTAAAATAAATAACTGCAAACAACATCTTGCTGGTTTGAATTAAATATTTATTTACTTGTCCTTAGTAATTTGCATTTCTGGTTTCCTGTTAGAGTCAGAGTTTCTCTCTACTGGGATATAAGCATGTGATGGGGCAAAGACAAAACAGGAATGCTAATCTTTTGCTTAATAGGCCTTGTGGTGCACAGTTCTGTGGAGTAGTTTAGCACACCCCTGATGAAAATGACTGTTCAGCAGGTTTAAGCTGATGACTGCTCCTGACAACGTGGCATGATGCTTATAAATCCTCCACACTGGAGGAGTGCAGAGGGAAGCCGTAGCTAATCATTGTCCTGAGGCACCGAAGAAGGTCCATGAGCTGGGAAAGGCTTTGGTCATTTAGGTTTTTTTATGAGTACAGGCTACATTTGTCTAGAGTACCACATATGGATACACTCTGGCTGTGGAGCCTGGGTGGAGGAGAAGATGCAGTCAGCCCGTCTGGAAGAGCCCAGTGGCCCAGTGCAACTGGACTGCTAACTTTTGTTCTGCAGCAAAGTTCCTCCAGTTGCATGAGAGGGGTGATAACTAACATCTTGGTGGGCAGTTGGCACTTTCAGGTTTTATGTCTTGCCTTACCTGTAGTGTATGTAATACTGCTGTAACATCTGTGGCCATCCAACATGTCAGTGGAGATCTGGATACTCAGTTGATACGCAGGTTCCTGAGGGAGGATGTACAACCTGACTCTTGCTGTTGGGAATACATAGAAACACCCACATCTTAATGATGCTGAGCTTCTTGGCATCTACTTAGTACCCAAGTCTGACATGAAGAAACCAACTCATTCTGTTTCCACCTACTCCTGTCACATTATTTGCAGCAGCTGAGCACTTATAAACTGTTGAGAGTAAGGGGAGATCCAGTTTTGCCAGGTTGCTCAGTAGATAGAATACTCATTCTGCATAGGAGATCAGGAACTACAGTCTCCTCTTTCAGCATCATACAACAGCTACAACCACGGAGCTGTTGTTCTCACTTTGCAGCCTCGTATTCTCAGCCGATGGCCTAATTTATAAATACGTATGGCAACTGAAGCTGTTCCACCAAGGAGTCTGAGCCCAAGTCCCAGGACAACACTTCAGCCATTTTCGCATTTGGTAACTTGGTGGTTTGGAGTTGGATGGCAGCTAGACTTGGCTGCCCATGTGCACGTGCATGGAGTAACCACGGCACTGTGGGTTGAAAGGAGATGATGGGGGAGGGAGGTTGGTAGCACCTCTGTGCTGTGCAAGGAAGAATGGCTTTAGCTTAGGCTGGGGGAGAGGCTAGGTGGGCTTAAGCCTGCTTCTTCATAATAACTCTACTCAGCTAGTTTTTAATTATGTGCCCTGGCTTTGATGAATGACCTTTTTATCCACCTAAACTACCCATCAGTGGAGATCCACAACACCAAATGTGAGATGCTATTACAGGAAGCAGTCTTGTTCATAAAAATGAGGGAGATCTCTGATAATCATGAGCTTCCAGAACTCACTGTACTCTTAATTCCCACAAGGTCCTTCTTTGTACTCCCTGTGACATCCCCAGCAGTGGGAGAGAGTCTGGGAATCATTCCGCATCAGTCAAAAGGGGACCTGCACCAGGGAAGGGAGTTTGTGGCTTCCCTGGGGATGCTCTGGAGGACCAGGAAACTGCCTTCTCACCCTGCTTTGCCACAGTGAGTGAATACTGGTGAAAGGAATCACTCAGGGCCAGTCAGAACTATGGAGTAGCAGATAGGGCAAACCACACTCTGACAACTAAGGCACTGCCAGGCAGTGGGGCTGCATCCACCAAGCTCAGACCTTCCTTCAGGTATCCTTCCAGACATTTTCAGGATCAATTATGCCTCTGTTTCCTTTGATCTTGAGGAAGCCCTGGGCCATACTCCTCTGCTTCCAGGGGCTGGAGGAGGGTATATCTGCTGGTAAGTCCCCTGTGTGGAGTGGAAGATCAGTCTAAGTGTGATCAGTCATCCAGCCTACCGAAACTTCAACAAAGCTCCTATGAACTGAGCTCCCCCAGAGCTATACGAGTCTTATTCGCAATTTCTGCATTCAAAAGGGCACTGAGGACCTCAGAGCAGCCCCAGCAGAGCCAGGATCCTGGTACTGCCAGGAAAGAAAAGCAGTTACAGCAGCAAAGCTTGTCACTGCACCTTGGTCTGGGTACTGCCTCAGGTGCCCCCTTGCTGTGTGGCAGAGGGCAGGGTGCAGCTGTCTCCTGGCATGGCTGGATTTCTCACACATACTCGTGCTATTTTGCTGTGGCATCTCACGTTCTGCTATGAAGCCTTCAACTCAGGTTGTGCTGCCATTCAGTCCTTACTGTGACTACACTTTCTTAAACCCTGGCATGTTACTGTGGATGCTGCAGAGCTGCTAGCAGAGGGATTTTCTCAGGTTCTCACAATATTCGGTGAGAATCCTGCCTTTCTCATGCATGTTTTGAAAAACAGTAGGATGGTTTTTGTAAGCTGGACCAACACCTGGTGTTTTGCTAACTTCTGTTTATGGTACATTGGAAAAATATTTTGAAATGGGTGTTGTAGGACTTGAGGCAATCACCCTAGGAGATGGGTGAGCACTGACCAGTCACCCTATGGGGCTAGGGGATAGAAAACGGGGTTAGAAATTAATAAAGTTGCTTCTTTTGCCTGCTCTTGCTGAATTTGTGTGTTGCTGCATCTCTCCACTCCCGGTATAAACAGCAACATGTTACTTACAGGAAAATGGAGTTCAGACTCAGCACAGACTGAGGACATCAAACCCTCCAGCTCTCCAGAAGCAGCTCTGAAGTCCAGAGGGCACCAATTCAGTGGTCACAGTGACAGCTTCAAGCATGACACATCCCTGTTTTGTTCCTGGGTTACTGTGAACAAGCTGTGAGACTCTTGGAGTATCAAAAGGAACCTCAAAGGGATCTAGGCTCCTAACTTAACAAATCCAAGCATTTCTGAAGGTCCAAGGGCCAAGGCATGTTTCCATGGCCATGTGCAGACAGATGCATGCCTGCTCTGAGCCAGCTGGACAGAAACATGGCCCAGCTCAGAAACTGGGTAACCAAGTTTAGCATCAAGCCTGAGCTGCTACATCAAGGTCCTCAGCAGAGCATGGACTGGACTCAGCAAGATGCAAATAGGTCTGTGCTGCTTTTGGACTTCTTCTTGTTTTATGCTGCACTGGTTCACAGTGCAAAGAAGTGTTGACACACTGCAAAGAAGGCTGCAGGAATCCAGTCTGGATGCGAGTTGATGTTGTGTGAGCCAGTTTGCCAGTGTCTGGCTGTGCTTCATCCCCATTAGCAGCCAAATTGAGACCCAAACCCACGGCTTTAACAGCGCTGGGTTACTGAGCCAGTGTTTAGTTTTGGGCCCCATTTTGAAACTCCTCTTGTTTAACAAGAAGGGAGAAGGTTGGCTAAAATACGAGTACATTGTAAAAAAAAAAAAGAAGGGAAAAAAAAAAAAAAAAAAAAAAATAGAGGAAAAGAGACATGAATGCCTACTGCAACAGAAAAAAATAAGATCCCAAGCCTCCTTAATGTTGGTGTTATGTCAGCTTGGGTTATTGGCAGTGGAAGTGGTTACTGGCAGCGGAAGTTAGACCTGGCTCCAGGCTAACATAACTCACGCACCTGACTTTTTAAAAGGAGCTGAGATCTGGTTTCTTTATGGATGGGCTTTTTTTTCATTCGTGGTGTTGGTCCCTTCTTCATATTTCCTTAACTTTCCTTTCAGCCTCTTTTGGACTTGATTCCCCTTCTTTCTCTCTTCCTGCCTGAAAAGTCTCCCATTACACGCAGACAGCAATGGGATTCTTCACGCCAAAGCCCATTTTTCTGGCTTTGCAGTTTCTAGGGCCATATAGGTGAAGGATGTATGATTCGACAAGATGGTGTTCAGTGACAAAGTCTAGTATCTCCCTTCTCCCAGCCCAGGAGCAGTGAACATATGAAATCTCAGGAGTGCACAACAAAGACTCTTCAGCCATCGAGCTCCACCATCTATCACTTCACTCCTAACTACTACTGCTTTTGGCTATCTCAACTCCCAAAAGGACTGTCAATTTAACCATAACTACCTAAGAACTGCCAAGTCTCATTTTATGAGCTGCTGTTGAGAGTTTAGCTATTTAAGGCTGATTTTAAACAATTTTTATTGGTACTTCGTGGCATGTGCCTGATTTACAGAGCTGTAAATAACCACAAATTAGGGACATTTCTTCCTCTACAGTAAAGGCACAGTATCTTGAGCATAAGAAGGATAGTTTGTTGGTGAAGAACTGGAGTGCAAGCCCTTTGCTGCCACAGGCTTCCTGTGTGAGCCCAGGCAGGACTTATGGCAGGTTTGGTCCATGCAGAGGAGCTGGTTCTCTCCCCTGCGGATGCTCTAAGAACCAGGGAATGTGGGTTGAGGATCCTGTCTATGAGATGTCCCTCACTACTCACCCTGCTGCTATGAGGCTCTGTAGGTAGGAGAGAGCAATTCTGGTTTGTAAGTGGCACACTCAGTTTGAGGCACGTAAGGAACTGTAGGTATCTGATGTTAAGTGTAATTTGAAATTTCATCTCGGGCACTTGTCCCAGAGCATCACCTTCTGCAGCACTTCCATCCCTTCATTGACTGCAGCAGGAGAATAAGCCACTTTCTGAGATCAGTTGCCCAAACCTGACATAGATTAAATCACAGAAGACAAGCCACACTTTTGAGAAACAAGACACTAGGTCCTGCACGATGAAGATACCTGGTGTGCTCAGGCCACCTCTGCTTACCTTCCTGTGCAACATGAACTGAGGAGCACACTGAAGCACCTGGAAAACCTCATCCAAAGAAGGGAGAACTGTGTCTTTCCCACTTTAAAAAAAAAAAAAAAAGACAGGCTTTTTACAGTCCAAGAATTTGTGGATGTAGAATTCCAGGTGTAAGGTAGTATTTCAGGTGTAAGACAGGTGTTTCACTCAGGACCATCCTTGTGTCTTGGAGATGCTCAGCAGAGCTATCCGATCTGCCTCACATTAACTGGTGTGAGGATGAGAATCTTCCCTCCAAGGGCTTTTAAGCAACTTTTTCACACCCTTTCAAGAACTGAAACTGTGTAATGTGCTCCTCACATTTAGAAGAAATCCAGAAATCATTCCATAAAAGACAACCCTGTGCCGTGCTATCATGGCAGGAGAGCACAGCAGACCCAGCGACACCACACTGGGGGCTTCAGTGCCTTCACTGCACTGCAGAGGCAGGTTCCTCTTCATCAGCAGTTTTCCCCTTCACATCTTCACACACAGAGAAAAATGAAGCCAGCCTTCTATTCGCAGGAAGGAGTGAGGATGTCTCACGGAACTACGTGGCTGAACACTTTGGGCAGCAGTTCAAATGTGAATCGAACTTTGGGGATCTTGTGAAACGGCCGCGAAATATGCGGCCGGATTTTAAAATGTTCCAAGTACTCAATGGCAGGCAGTGTAGTTGTGAAAAGTGGTCAGCAGTATTTCAGCTAGATCTCTGCAAATGAAATGCCAGGTCAGCAAAATGGAAACATTTCGGGAACAGGGCAACCTTGTTTAATTTCTTTGGATTTCTTTTAAGAAAGCTTGGAGATGATCAAACCCCCAGATTTCTTTTTTCTTTTTTCTTTTTCTTTTAAATGAAGAAGTCTGGTTTTCCAGAGTATTTTTCTTTTGTCTTGATATGTAAGATAATAATAGTAAAAAAAGTTTGAAATCAAAGCCAAAGTAGAAATAATTGAAACTTATCAAAATATTGAGGTTACCAAATTCTGTTTACTGACTTTTTTTTTTTAAATGTCCTTTTGACTATTTATATTCATTTGTTTATATATTTACATTTTCCAACCCATTTTAAAACAAGAGAGCTTTAACATCTCCAGAATTTTCACAGGATGGAAAAATACATGTAGTCGTCCCCCCCCCCCAGATTTTCATGGGAGATTTTTTTTAGTGCTTAGAGTTTTGAAATTGAGAGCACTTCTGCATAGTGATCGGTGGATATAGAAGTCTCTGTCTCAGTACTTCATGCTGCTTTTGCTGTAGGTCACCTTTGTAGCTGTGTCCTGTTGCCTTCAAAAAAAAGAAAGGGGTTTAAGGGAAACTGTGAGACTTTTGCTGCTGGGATGATGAAAAGAATTTGCATTCAGACAGAAAATGAAGGGAGCGTAGCAGTTGCTAGTACTCCTCATCCTTGAAGAGCAGACATCTGCTGTGGTAATGGAAGAACCTATGTGATGTTGGTGTATACCTGTTGATTACAGATAATTGGGAAAGCAAGAGAAAGCAAAGGTGTCAGGATGAAGATGGCACCTCCATCACTGAAAAAAAGAGACTGCAACAGCAATAATAAGTGCATTTCTTAGTGAGCAGTGTAATGACAGTCAGAAAACTCAAAGCAGCCCAAGATTTGCTGCAACACTTCCCTGGCAGTGAAACCACGAGCAAAAGAAATGCAACAAAAAACCAGCCAGCCAACAGTGTCGCTCCATGCTTCAAGATGTAGAGCAAAGAAAAAACTTAGTAACTTCCAATCCTTTAAACCCCTTGAAGCTGACATCTGCTGAGAAGGGTTCCTATAGGTGGGCAGCAGAAAGGTCTTCTTGAGAACAGTCTGCCCAGGCTGGCATAATCCCATCAGGCCAGGGCCAGTGCCAGGGCCAAACTGGAGGAGACTCCATCTGGAAAGTCTGGTGCTTTTGTCACTTTGAAGTGTATAAAGTCTCATACAATTACAAATTATATTTACCTATCATGTCTCACCTTTTAATAACAGCTTTCCTTTACGGTCTTAGTTCCTAGGAACCCACATCTCTGTTACTGCTGCCTCAAACAAGATGACTTGCAATAAAAATGTTTGCTGTGAAAACAGCTGTATATGCATCTCTATATAATGCAGTCAATATCAAACAGCATCTAAGAGGTATCAATTGGATTCCCTTTCAGGAACAAAAATACCAGAAGGTTGCAATCCTTTTGGAGTTTCCATGGGCAGCTGAGGTGGGAACTCTATATCTTATTTATAACGTGAAATATGCCCTCTACCAGCATGAAGGTGGGATTTGGTGGAAGCTGGATTTACAACTGAATTTAAATACAGGCATGTGGAAACATTATTATGTAAACTAACACTTAGCTACTTCTTGCTGCATTCCCTCAACAGCAACAAAATGATAGCATGGAAACCAAATGCCAAGTGTAATTTTTTTAAACTTGTTCTGTAAGAATGAAAAGAAACCCAGTCCCGTGTAGAACCAGGAGGACTCGTTACTTTTTTTTGTCTGTGAAGTCTTAAATGTCACAGCCCCTGGGCTGAATTCTCCTTTCATCAAAACTAATGGAGCTTTGATACTGGTTTCCACTTGAGCGTGAAAGATCCTGGAGACTCCGTTTTTCACCTCATACTGAGAATCCTGGCAACATACTTCCATGTCTTGCTTTCAGGAGTTTGTTCTGGTAGCTCCCATTGCTTAGGTAGGAAGTACACTTGTGTAGTTCAGAGAGACACTGAGCAGTGAGCCCTCGAGTGCTGGTGGTTCAGCACTGCTCTAGCCTGGGGCACTGCTGCACCAACAAGAGAGAAGATCACAGGCAAAGTGCTCTCAGATGCAGCCAAGTGTCCTTCATCTGTGTTTCACCCACTTCTCCAGTCCTTGCAGATCAACCAGGAAACCACCTAAACAAACGCTTGAGGCTCACCTGCACCTAGATCCTGCCCATACCTTCTTTGCAAAACTGGGGCAATAAGAGATGTAGCTGCATTTGATCCCCTAGGGCAGGATAAGCAGCTCCATATCTGCTTTTTGTACCGTACAAGGGTGCCCACTGCTTCTCCAAACCATGGGTTGCCCACCTGCATAACGGACAAACAGGGGAAGTCTAGACAGCTGCATGACATCTCAGGGAACTGCAGTTAAGCATCTAGAAGACAACGAGGTACTAAAAGTAACAGTCAGCATGGACTTCTTACAAACAAAGCACCAATTTGATTTCCTTCTGTGACAGCAGAACAAACTGAGAGTATGGAAGATTCGCAGTAGATCGGACAGCTACTGGGACTCCAGTTAGGCTTTTGGCAACATTTTACACAACATTCTCATAAATAAGCAGAATAAACATCATGGAGCTGAAATTACCATCAGGAATATATAAAACCTCATACTGAGGGAAGTTACCAGGGATTCACTGTCAAAATGGAAGTATGCATCAAGGACTTCCACCAAGGTCTGCCTTTGGCTGGTTGTGTTCAGCATTTTCATCACTAGCTTAGCTAAAGGAATAAAGGAAAGGTTCCCCAGCCAGGCAATACGTGCTATTAGTTTTACTCAACCAGTTCCTAGGGGGCATATAGCCCAGAAAAGGCCTCTGGTTGCTGCTGCCATGGCATGCTCCCTCTGCTTCTGCTGTTCTGCACGGTGGTCTTGAGGAGATAAAAGCAGAGCTGTTGCAATGCAGAACCTCGTTACATTTTTTTTTTTTGTTGTCATCTCAGTGCTCCTTGCAAATACATCAAAAGCCAGGGTTAGAATTCAAAATTACCTTGATACATTGGAGAAATGGCCTGGAAAATAACAGAATTAATCAACTGCACTGCAAGGACCTGTGAATAAAAGTGATGAACTGCATAGAGCGTGGGGAGGTAGCTAGGAGTTCTGCAGACCATGACAGCTGATCACAAGGTGAAGATGGTCCAAAACCATCCTGCTATTACAAAAAGAAGGAAACGGTAGGTAAGTTACTGGGTAGAACATGCCAGCAGAGGAAGTGGGATCAGATGGGGAAGCACTGGAATATGTTGCCTGTGTGAGTGGTAGACTTTCCATCACTGAAGATTCTTTTTTTAAGAACAAGTTAGAGACGTATTAATCAGGAATTAAATACGTGTAATTGATCCTACTTCAGGGCAGGATGGCCTCTTGAGGTTGCCTCCCCACCCTTATTTTCCATTTCAGCAGTCTGCCTTATAAACATGGCATGGATGTCTGTTGCTCAGTAGATGGTTGAAAGAGCAAATAGCAGCTGGTTTATTCTTCTGGTTTTGGGAGGTGTGTTTACATTCCAGGAGTAAGAGTGGAGGGGAAGGACAGCGAGTTCTGATCCCACCAGCCAGCCAGCAGAGGAGACCGGGCAGCCATCCATCAGAGGCTGTTTAACTTTCCCAGCCTTTCAGAGCCTAACATAAAGGATAAAGGTGGCTCCCAGATGGAAGACAACAGACTTGAAAAACATGGAAGCGGACAGAGAGAGATGTACGTTTGACATGAAAGTTGAAATTGCCAGAAGAAGAAAGCAAGGAAATTTCCAGTTAGGTGCAATGGAACAACTCTTGAAGGATCTGTAAGTGCTTTTGGCCTCCATAGAAAATAGTTGGGCAGAAACCCTCCAGAAAGTATGTTTGTTTTGAGCAGGATCTGGAGTTCCTGCACTGAGCTTTCTGAAGGCTGCGTTGCAGGATTAGCCTATATTCCCTCTACTCAATGTCATGGGAGACTGAACATTTTCACTGTGTTCTGGAGCCTGACACAGGCAGACAGACCACAAAGAAAAACATGGGAACGGATCCTACGAGCTACTTCAAATAACACTTGCTCCAGAGCCTCTTGTGAACGCTGAGAAATTCTAGTTGCACAAAAGATGCCAACAGGGGAAGAAATTATTTCACAGTTTGTCTCAAGCTTCAAAAGGGGTTGCTGAACATGTTAACTGACACCCTTTCGACGGGCTGGTTTGCGGTCAGTGCCCGTTACTAACAGGAAAACAAATGCCTGTAAGTCTGAGTAGGGATTCGCCCTCGGCGCACAAAGCCAGGGACGTTGCTGCCTGAGAATCCCCCGAGCTGCTCTGTGCATAGGTCAGTAGGATGTATTAAAAAAGTCATCAGGGATGTTCTTTATGTGGCAAGATGGATCATTCAGAAGGAAGGCTCTGCTGGGGATTAAAAGACTTGGTGTATTGACTCAAAGTGACACTGAGAGTGTTTCTAGACACGAGCAACTCAGTTCAGAAACTAGTGGAGAGGGAAACGGGGAGGCAGGAGTAGGAGGCAAAGTGAAGTCAAGCTATATGCAAAGATGGAGACTGAGCCAGAAACAGAAAGTGGGAAAGTAAATCAAAATTTAAGAGTCTTGCATACATTCATTACAGTAAGAGGTTTTTGGGTTGGCTTTTTTTTTTTGTTTCTTTCAGGCATACATGATCACTTTTGATACAAAAGAGACAGGAATATTATTACCATTGTATCAGATCCAGTGACTATAGCAAATTCAATCCCCTTACTTTGCCAGCTACATGATTCACAAGGTGTTCACTGCAAAGACTGACAATTCAACTCTTTGTGTGTGCTGAACGAGATATCTTCAAGAGAAGGACTCGCATAAGTGGTTAGAAATGTTCAGGGGAATGATGAAACCTGGAATGGATCCAAGTGCAGTATGATAGAAATAAGCTTTGGCTCTCAAGGCTTGAAAGAGGAATATCACAGATACTGCTAATGGCAGCTTGTTATTAAACTAAACTCCCGAGCACTGGAGGATGGTAACCAGTCAGATATCCCAGATCGGAAAGGTCTGACCAACATGGGACATTACCTGCTAGTGGCACAGCATGGATTCCTCCCTCAACCTCCACCTGGTGCCAAGGATTAAAGGGACCCTGGCTGTGACTTGCCAATATTTCAGTGAGACTACAATTCTAATTATTCAGGCCAACATCCATTTTCTTGTATTAAGATTCTGCTGCTTCGACAAGAGTTGAAAAAGCTGACTTGTGAAAACATACTTATTTACAGAAACAACATTAATGTCTCATGAGATCCTCACACGAGCAGTGTCTAATTCCAATAATGTCTGTCCCTTGGCACCAGCTTCTTATCAAATGACTTCTGAGAGGTCTGCCTGAAGAATGTAGTATTAACTCCATAGTCAGAATGAAAGAGCATGAAACATCAGGAATCTATAACTGGTCTTTTAAGAAATTACAGTCTGGGTGTAGGTAATAACAAGATTTTTCTCCGTTTCCTAGAATTGCTGGACCACCTAATTTTCAAATTACCAGCAAAAGCAACACAGCAGTGGATGTTCCAGTTCCTGGCAATCATTATTATTTATTAATTATGTTCTTTAGACTACTGAATTAAAGTGTAGACTTAATTCCTCAGTTAATTACAGGTCAGAATTAACTCTGCCCTTTAGACCAAAGGAAAATGTAAAGCCCTAAACCATAACAATACATTTGGCTACAGTTTTTCTCCCTTCCCCCTCATGCTTCCAAATACATCTTTGCCACCTTGTAGATGAAGCTTTTCCAGGGATGGGTTGACTTTTACAGAGCCTGGCTCAACAGGGCACGGGACTGAATGATGACTTCTTCGTAACAATATTTACTACTGAAGAAGAACAAGCTACTAAACAAGAACAACCTCACAGGGCTTAAACACAATTTGCTCTTGATTGACCAGGGCACTGACCACGTCATAAACTTCCATTGTATTTTACGATGGGGGTTGGTGGGGGTGAGGACAGGACTTCAAAGCCAAAAAGCAATGAACACGTGGATAAGACATAGACAAAAAGATGCATAGACAAAAAGATGCATAGACAAAAAGATGCTGCTTTTGAGATAACTCCGGAGTTGCACAGAGGGGCCTGAAAACTTAAAACCCAGCAGTGAACAGAGACTTGAAACACAAACCCAAACCCACAACCAGCATTCACCACCCAGCCAAGAGAGGCTTTTTATTTACTTTTCCATGCCATTGAGTGCAACAATCCATTTACTCCCAATACATAAATACATACACACACAGATGGTACTAAGTAATAGCCTGCTGATGCTCCCCAGACCTCACGCCTTCCCCACCAGCAATCCTGCTCCCAGCCAGCTCTCTTCCACTCTGTACCAGTGCAGCTCTGGGGCACATGACTGAGAAAACTCTGCTTCAGACAAGGAAGAAAGCTTCATGAATCACCAAACAACACCTCTCAGGTGGGAAAAGGAATTTTTTAATTTTTTTTTTTGTTTTTTTTTTTTGTTCCTCTACATGGAATTAGAAAAATATGTGTAGAGTAAAGCCCTGAAAGCCCCAGGAGAGCAATTACTCTCTTTCTTTTTTGGTTTTGTTGAGCTTGTGTGTTTTGGGGTGGTTTGATTAAAGGTCTTAAAATTCTTTAACACTAACATTCAGATCCTTCATAGTTTTCTGCTGGAATCACAGAATTTCCGCCCTCCTTCTGTCTCTCTCGTGCCACTTTTACTCTGCAATAAAACAATTGAATCACACGCTGGTACATAAATATTGGCAGATTTTTAGGTTTGCTGGTTTTTTCACTCAGCCTATTGGGCAAACAGCCTAGAAAGGCTAAGTTATTTGCCAGAGTTTGAATTTCTGGCAAACAGTGCAGATCCAGTACAAATCTCAAATCATATTTCAGGAATGCCGTGCTTCTACCGCACCTTTCCAGTTCTTCTCTCTGTGCACTAATGACTATTATGGGGAAATGCATTCCAGAAATGTGAAAATCAATGTAGTGGGAAATGTACCAAAACCACCTTTCCACTTTGTACAATCGCAGTTGTCCAAGAAACACAATTAATTAGTGTTATTGAGCTGTTTAGCTCCCCAATAAAAGCTTTTTGAGTGATTATATGAAGAACCATCGGTACTGGAGACTTCATACTGAAGTAATTAATGGAAGTTGATTATATTCTGACAAGTTAAACACAGGTTTGTTTGATATTACACACACATGGAAAACACATGCGCTATTGAGCTCGGTACCTAGGACTTTAGATTAATGGTGTTGATGAATTATGTGGAGATTATATACTTTGCAGACACATAATGGACCTGATTTTGAAAAGCAGGCTCTCATTTTGCTCCTGCAATTTTGAGGGTGTGAATAATTGCAGGTGATTTTCTAGCAGCTAGACATCTCACTGCCTGGTTGAATTCCTTCGGGCAGAGGTCATGCCTGGTTTCATGCGAGGCACCAGAAGGCACTGGGAGAGTGTGTGTAGACAGTGAAGAACAAACTTACACTGGTGTTGCACGTTGAGACCACAGTGACCAGCAAGGACAATTGGTTTCATGCAGAGCTGTGGCAGTTGAGTTGGGAGCTCCAAATATACTCTCTTTCTAAGTTCAGGGGCATGTAGTAAACTTAAGGCGCACTCCCAAGAGAGGAAGGAGAAAGCTGTCACTACGTTTTCTCCTGCTGCCAGGCAAAGGCTGGTGACAGACCTGACATTTAGCCTTGAGACCAGCTGCTGAAGCAGTCTCGATGGGACATTACTCAAGTTCAGCTTAATATCCAAGCCTACCACTTGGCATCTTTCTCCTGAGACTCTATCTAAAGGCAAGTGAATATCATTAGGATGAGGACAGAGATGGTAAGCGATGTAAGGGTTTAAGGATTGCAGGAGATATCCAGAAGGTAGAAGAACAGGTTCAAATGAGTGGCTAGAGTCAGGCATGGAAGGGACTCAGATGTTGGTCTTAGCTGCACTGGTTTTCTATGTAGAATAGCCTGTACAGAACAGGCAAACCCAGATCTGACGTCATGTACCTGCAGGAACACATTAGGGGTGCTGCAGCTGGTATTACAGGGCATTTACTGGGTGTTCAGAGCACCATCTGGGCATGTTCTGTTGGGATTTTCCCAGGAACGACTGCAAATACTCCAAACCCAAGCTATGAAGGCAGGATGGATGCAAGTTATGGATAGCAGTCTGGCTTTCACAGCACTCCTGGGACTGGCTTCCAGGTCTGAGTCAGCACAGAGCTCAATGAGCATCTCCCCCTGAGAGCAGATCCTCCTGAGTCCTGTGGGCACGACTCGGTTCAAGACACCAAATCTAGGACTCAAAATGTAGACTTCCCTGTGAGCCAGGCACTTAAACTCCCACTGACGTGATGGAGATCTTCTCTTCGAATTACCAGGACTGCCCAGCTCAAGCTGACAAGGAGAAGCAGCCTTCTGAGGACTGCTGGCTGCAGAAGCAAGGCACAGTATTAATCCCCAGGGCAGAAAGGAGCAGCCAGCCTTCCTCCTGGGACTAGCACAGCTTCCTCAAACTTTTGTTGTGTTCAGAGCTAGAAAGTGAGTTTTCAACTCAGCTCACCATTTCAGCTCACCTTGGCTAAGAAAAGAGTTAAGAAGATGCATCATACTCCCTATTCAGTGGTTGTTCCCAGAGACTTTCTTTAGGCTATAGCTTGAGGTATGTCACATAGAGAGAGAGGGGGAAAGACATGCAGACCTGTCCTGGCTTGGATCTTAAAGGCATGTGAGGAATAAATACGAGGCAGCACCATGTGCCTATGGAGGTACTGTAAGTGGAAAGATAAAGAGGGCCACACAGCTTCTCTCTTCTGCACTTGCAGTCTCTGAATCCAGTGCTTGGCTTTCTGTCTGTGAGTCATTAAATGCTGTCCACTGCCATGGTCTATAAACAAATACAGAGAGTACATCAGTCAATACAAAAATGAGAGCACCAATGTAAATCTCCAAAGAGGCTGTGGCCCCCAGCTAGTCAAGCTCCAGTCCATCTGAGGTGGCCCATACTGGCACGTACCCCTGGCAGTGAGACAAGTTACATGGCTGACACCCCACTGCTGGTGGCTGTCCAGTCTTCAGTGGAGACTTCAGCATCCTCTCTACCTTGCCTGATCCTGGAAAGTCCCAGTGCACTAGGTTAGGCAGGGCACAGAAGGACCTCTGTGAGTGAAGGGGAGTCACTGAGAGGTCACCATTGACAACGCCTGGAGATGTCAAAAGATCTTCTGGTATGAGGTACCCTATGGATGCCCTGAACAGTGCAGATGTGACGGAAGAATTGAGTCCCAGAGGGTCTTGGCCAAGGACAAACTGCTCCCTCTTTGTCCTTCACTCACAGAAGTAGAAGGCTTAACACGACAGCATCGCTGTGGGTGCTGGACCAGTTTATTTGGCTGTGCAAATTCCTAACCCTTTCCTAAGACTACTGCTGCTCTGATTGCTCATCTGCCTGCCACCCTCAAGAAAGCCAGAATTAGGGTCTAACTCTGCAATTATTTGCTGCCTTCAGGAAAGAGCAATTATTGTTTGGAAAGGGCTTTTAACTCTCCCCCCCCCCCCCCCCCCCAAGTGCTGTCTGTCTGCTGGGGGTAGTGGATAATCCAGGAAGCAAGCCCCAGACCTCGCTGTGCGGGCAGATAGGAAGCAGCCCTGCCCAAGGAAAGGGAAGGACCTGGCTTCAGCTTCTTAATTAGCTGCTGCAGGTGGAGAGCTGTGCAAGTCCCTCGCATTGCTTTTATAACTATCACATCTTTATATGGCTGGACTTATTTTTTTCCACTGTAACTTGGCCATTTTTTGAAGAGAAATATTTTGGGTCACATTATCAATTTTCTGCCCAAGGAAAGCTTATAAAAATTAATCTATAAGCAAACTGATGTGAGGAAAAAAGTTAGCAGAAATGTTTTCAAATGGACAACCTTCAAAGGATTTGAGCTCATTCCATTTGAATTACAAAGTCAGAACTTTGGTCCAGCCACTCTTTGGTTCCCTACCTCTCTTCCCCACCTATGCTGCCTTGCATCACACTTGAGCAAGTCCTCCGTGAGTACTTTTTTCCTAAAGATTGAATTTAACATTGACAGAAGTACCTTGATAGTCTGTTCTTGAGGTTGAAGACTCCACTTGCTGTCCGCAGCAGGCACAAGAAGCTGCTGAGCTGCCTTTTTGATGACGATGTCCTAATCCATCTCAGAGAGGAAGAGGAGGGTACTGCCTCTCCCAGAACAGTAGTTCTCAACGAGGGCAGCAGTTAGTCTGCAGTCATCAGTCTAACTGGACTAGACTAGGGTCATCATGAAGATACCTGACTTTGTAGTAATCTTCTGCCCTTTCAGTTAGCACTAAAGCAAATTAGTGACACTGAGGCTCAACAGTTGATAATAACCTATGCTTTTTTAATAACCCTGCCTTTTCTTTCAGGTGAGATGCCAGTTGCACAGCCAGGTGACCACTGAGATCACCCACAGAAGAGTCGAGGGGGACTGTAAATGCCACGATGCCTTTGGGATAAATACAAGAAGCAAAAGCCTCTTCAAGATGCTTTGTGGAACTAGAAAACGCAAAGCAGCCTCCATGCAGAGACAGGCATTCCTGCATAAATAATAGAAAGAAATTACCTCTACTTACAGGTGTCTTGTATCTCAGTGGTATTGTTTTTGTGTGTTTATGGAAAGAAGGCAGAGGAGATCAGTGAAGTCAAGGACACGGTCTAAACAAACATTAGGATTATAGCTCCAAGAACAGAGGCAGGACAGGGGAGAAGAGAGATATTGGCTAAGCTGATTAAATGACAACTGTAACATGAAAAAATAACTCCTAATTCTTCCTGTGTCTGGGGATACTGCACATTGCACATTCCTTGTAGAGAGAGGACAATAGTAAAGTAGCCTGACTCTATCACCACCTTCATATCCTAATCTACACAGCTCGCAGCACTCTGAATTCTGGTGTGTGACCTGGCGTGAGAGCTATTACTGTGCATGTCAGGAGCAAAAGCCCAGCTCCAGGAGAAGAAACAGGATCTGTATGTGCACAGCCCCAAGAGAGACAGGGTAACAGGGATGCCACCCAAAGCATCCATGGTGGAAGCAATTCTGAAAGCCAAGCATGGTGTTTACGGGCCACATCTGATCTGCATCTGCATTCTGCAGAGCCTGCAGGCAACCAAAGTTCTTGCTTTACTCCATCCCTCCTGTGCCTCATCCTCCATGGCATTCCTGTCTTCTCCTCTCCTCAGTGCTCCTCTCCTCTTGCACACTCAACTCCTCTTGACTCTAGAGTGCCAAGTGGCAGGCCAGAGATGTCCCATCAGCCATGTGGTTGCCAGTGTTGCCTGTGTTGCTGAGAAAGAGCTGGGACAACACTCAGCACGTGTGAGCTCATTCCAGACCCCTCCGTGAAAAGGGCTCCCTTGACTTACAACGAACGGTGTGAGGCATTGTTAACGGAGAAAGCATCAAATAAAGAAGGGAGAAGCATCCAGAGCTCTCTTGATAATGGTGGAGAGATGAATTGTAGGTGGAGCCAAAAGTGCTTTTGGAGCAACAGCTACACGGTGTCTAGCCAGCCTGGGAAGCCCCAGAGCTGGAAGCAGAGACATGTCTGCTCTGAACAAAGTGGATTTCCATGGAGCCAGAGAGACTCAAAGGTATCTTGACAACCTGAAACCTGCTAATAGATGTGAGCAGCAGCGAAGAATTACAGATCTCAGAAACTGTGTTGAGAAAGCAATGAAAGGGGCAGAGGTCAGAGCAGACCTCACTCAGCCACCTGGCTGCACAAGTAGGTTAGCCAAATGACCTCAGTAAAACTATTTTCTACTCCATTTGTAACCCTCAGAGGCCAGTCAGGGAAAGGAGAGATTGTCCAGTTCAAATAATGCAAAACTTAATTTCTTCAAGGGAAAACTCCCTGACAGGCCTCTTGGCTCTGCTCAATGTCTCACCCAAGCAAGTGGCTAGGAAGAGGAATAGGAGAGGTTTCCAGCAGCCAGCCCGTGCTCGCCAGCTCTGTCCGTGCTACAGAGCAGTCCATGACAGACAACCAACCTCTCCAAGTCTGCAGGAGCTGTTGAGATGTGGTGCTCAGGCAGCCGTTAGGCAGAAAGAGCCAGATCAGAGAATTAGCAGCAAAGGGAAAGCTGAATCCTCTGGCCTGGCTGAGGACCAGATGAGACCTGTTCTTGGCATAATCTGGTGCAAACAAGGGCTCCCAGGATAAATGGGCAATGGAACAACTTAGACACATTTAGCTGGACTTCAGCTTGCAGGGCCAGATCAGCGAAAGGAAATCAGACACCCCAGGGCTTGGGGAATTTGCCCCACCGTTGGAGTTTTAATTTGCAGCAGCCAACCAGGAAAGGAAGCAGCTGCTAGCAAGAAAGATGGACATTAATTGCCCCGAGCCCCATAAGCACAGATATGTCAAATGGAAAAGGTGACTCTAGTCTGGTCTGTGGCATTTTCGAACAATTAGAAAAAAGTGGTAGATTTGGTTTCTAAAACAAGAGATGTTGGCAATAATGCAAAAACTAAAGAAAGCAGTTGAGTTAAGTGTTGGTACAGTGAAAAAGTTCGCTATAAAATGTCAACTTGTTAGAATAGGAGATTGGGCCAGAACAAAGCATCACAAGAGCCTAGTAAAAAGCCTCTTTCCCAGTCTGAGAGTTGCAAGGACTCCACATGATGTCAGTGAAGCCAGGCTCAGAGGTATACAAAGAAGCCCCCAGGTTTTTGTTTAGATCCTCGCAGCTGGACAACAGAAGGAGGATACTGACTACAAATCATCTGCTGGTACCTGTGAAATGCATGGAAAAAGTGGACGCTGCCTCAAGGATATAACCATTATAGAGCAGACATGCTAAAAACAGTAAGGAGCACACTGTCCAAAAGTGAACCAACTAATTGGTCTCAAATGGAGACAGTGACAGGGAAACATGCACTCGTCCAACAGTTGGGAAAGTTGGGTTTGCAAATTGGACATCTGGAATTTGAGCTAGATTTCTGGAGAGTCAAGATATTGGATGAGCTAATAAACAGTTTGAATTTCATTATGCCTAATAGCTGAGTAAGTGCCAGGAAACCATGTCTTACAGACCCTGCTTGTGAAAATCCTTTATAAATCTGTGGCACAGGTGAGCAAAATGATCTGTAGACAACTGGTTTGCAGAGAATGGGGAATGTCACTGTTATAAGTGATATGCCACGGGAGCCTTGCAGCCAAAGAAATTACTGCCCAGGGACTGAGACCTGTTTTGAGACCTAGAATCTCCAAGGGGTTTTAGCTGCTCAAGTGTTGGTATATTGGAAGCAGGAATCTGTTCCCCCTCATGTGCTAGACATTCTGACAAGGAGCAAATAAAAGAAGGGAAAAAGGGAATGAGGGCCAGAAAGCACAACAAAGTACACAGACGTAGTAAATATACAGAAGAAAGCTAGCAGGGAAAGAAGAGAGGATATAACTGCAGGGGGCTTGGTGTCTGGTGCTGAGGATGGCCTACATACCTTTGCTGCTGTGTTTCCTGGAATTGTCCTTCCTCTCATTGCCAAAGCAGCACAGGAACAAAACAAAAGAAGGTGGCTTCACAGTAGCCACTTCACTGCTTAAATGAAGCCAAGTGCAGGAGATACTCTGGGCAGCTGAGAATTTCAGAAAGTCAGGACTGAGCTCTCACATCACCTTGGGCTCCACTGGTAGTTCAGAGGAAGGAGGTCAGCCCCATCTCCTGTTCAAGGCTTCAAGGACCACTGCAGCATAGTTTTCCACTCCGAATCAGACAAACAGCTGTGGACCTTGGTAGAAAGATGATTTATTGTATTACTGAAACATACCTTGAGTTTTATTTATATATCTTCACTGCTGCTCGGATGGGAATAAAGTCATTGTGGAATTGCAAAATGAAAAGACTCTGACAAGAGGGTGTTGCATAATTATGTAAAAATTTATTATTTAACAATAACTACTTAAAATATGATTACAATAGATGCCATTTTTGTTTTTGTCTAGAACATACTCTTTAGCCTACCAACATCGCAGACTCATGATATTGGTGAGAATGAAGCAAAGGTGCTGTTATGGATTAAGTGTAGCTGCTGCCTTTCCACTGGAAGGTGTTAAGTCCTTTTGTGGAACTCAACATCGACAGCACCCATAGGAAACACGGACATTGCTACCCATATGTATATGGAATGGGAAATCTCTCTTGGTCTTATTTTCTGAAATTTGTATATCTGAAATAAGGGCAGAATGTAACACAAGGGCAAGAAATTAAGAATCTTGACCCAACAAGCTTGGTGAATAGCTCAAAAAAACCAAAACACAACAAAACAAACTGTTTGGACAAATGTCCTGCAAAAAGGATAAGAAGCTATGAGCAGAATGCCAACCCCTTGCTGTTCAATTCTTTATGTGTTAAGGAGAAGAAAAGTCCTGGATGATCTCTGTGAATGAAGAGTCTAGCCTCAAAACCACATAATTTAGTGAACAATTTATCTCCCTAACAAAACCTACCTACATTAGCATGAGTTGTGATAACTCAGGTCACAAAGCTACTTTATTTTTTTAAACCTTTTGAGACTATAATTAGCTTACATGAACTTTGCGTGTAAGTATTCAGCAGACTTATTTATAACATTGTCATCAAAAGACCCTCTTTACCTACAAAAATCAATGTCAGATTCCCTCAAAACAATCTACATTAAAAAATCAACTGGTTGTTGATAGAACTACCACTCACTTTTTTCCCACCAAAAAGGATTGTCAGATGCTGTTTTCTGTAGCACGGATAGAGGGAAGGCAAAAACCTTTTCCAAGATGAGGTGACATACATCTGTGTGCTAGCAGTGTTTTCTAGACATTCTTTCAAGCCATTTCACAGAATCACAGAACATTAAGGGTTGGAAGGGACCTCAAAAGATCATCTAGTCCAACCCCCCTGCCAGAGCAGGATCACCTAGAGCAGGTCACACAGGAACGTGTCCAGGCAGGTTTTAAATGTCTCCAGGGAAGGAGACTCCACAGCCCCTCTGGGCAGCCTGATCCAGAGCTCTGTCACCCTCACAGTGAAAAAGTTTCTCCTTGTGTTCCTGTGGAACCTCTTATGCTCCAGCTTGCACCCATTGCCCCTTGTCCTGTCATTGGACATCACTGAGAAGAGCCTGGCTCCATCCTCCTGACACTCACCCTTGATGTATTTATAAACATTAATGAGGTCCCTTCTCAGTCTCCTCTTCTCCGAGCTAAAGAGACCCAGCTCCCTCAGCCTTTCGTCATAAGGGAGATGCTCCAACCCCTTAACCATCTTTGTGGCTCTGTGCTGGACTCTTTGAAGCAGTTCCCTGTTCTTCTTGAACTGAGGGGCCCAGAACTGGGACCTCTCTCAATCTACTAAGCACATCCCTTCTAATCCAGCCCAGGATGCCGTTGGCCTTCTTGTCCACGAGGGCTCATTGCTGGCTCATGGTCATCCTGCTGTCCACCAGGACCTCCAGGTCCTTTTCCCCCCTGCTACTCTCTAACAAGTCAATCCCCAGTCTATACTGGTACCTGGGGTTATTCTTCCCCAGATGCCAGACTCTACACTTGCCCTTGTTGTATTGCATTCCATTTCTCCCTGCCCAACTCTCCAGCCTGTCCAGGTCTCTCTGGATGGCAGCACAGCCTGCTGGTGTGCCAGTCACTCCTCCCAATTTTGCATTTAAGTGCTTTCACTGAACTCTTCTAGCCATATTTTATTTTCAGCTTCAATCCCTTCCTCTGCAACAAAACATCAAATGTCAGAGTAATTTTAAAAACAATCAAATAGAAAGTTGCATATTACCTTTGCACCTCTGAGAGATACAGTTGTGTGCTCTACAGTGTGGCAAAACCAAAAGGACTCTCTTCTCCATGGCACATTCATTATTCTCCCCTACTGAGTAATCATATCACCTGCCCTCTACGGATTTTTATGCAACAGAGATGCAATTTCTGGGCAGAGCAGCTTCAATATACAGTCTTAGCTTCCATGGGAGCGTGAGCATTTTTACCTGTGCAAAGGAGATGTAAACGTGCTTTGCACTCACTTCACATAGGTGTAAATGACTGCACAAGGTGGGAAGCAGTGGAGAACCAAGCCCGTAACGACTGCAAAGCGCTTAAGCAGGGGATGATGGAGATCAAGAGAGGCACACTGGGATCCAGGGAACAGGAGGCTAGCGACTGTCAGCAGCAGTTTGCGAGCTTATTCTCCCTCATTGTGCAAGCAGTGTCTATTATTAGCAAGAGAAGTCATGCGTGTGTGCCCAGGGGATCATAAATCAGGCTCTGTGTGAATGCTGCAGACCTGCCTGCTCCAGCTCCTCTGGCACTGCTGCAGGGAAACCTGCCCTGCCACCCAGCCTGGAAGATGCCACGTGGCTGTGTGGTTGGGAGATCAGTTTACGTGGAGAAATCAGGCTCTACCTAGGGGCTCTGGATTGGTTTAGGGCATGTTTCTTGTGAGCCAAACAGGTTAGCAAAAAGCCTGGCTTGATCACTGCTGAAATAGCCCAGGTCCTCCTAGTCCTTTTTGTTATATTGCCTCCTAAAGCTGCCTGAGAGCTGGGGAGCACAAGAGCTTTCAAAGGGAACTTTACTTTTTATGAGCTGTTGGATAGGACAGAGTAGATAGATCTAAAATGAATCTGCTGCCCTTTGTCAGAGCTCCCCAACCATAATGTTAAAGACAGTAATGACCACGATGGGCTATCTGGGGGAGGTTGGAGGAGAAGGGAGAGAAATTTTTTCATGCTGACTTTTTTTAGCCTGGAGATTAAGGTTTATATAACAACTTTGCTTGGTAGTCTGAAAAAGACTTTCTGAAATGTGTTCCTCTTAGTCTTACACCTGCCAGCTTTCTTCACTCTTCTTTCCCTAGCCTACTAATCGTGATGGTAAATGCATCCAGAGAAATACGGTTGCTATAAAGTACTGAAGTTTCTGCGTAGCGTGACATAAAATTACTGAATCTGAAATAAAGTATGTGTGTCGTTTTTCCAAGGGTCTTTTTAAGTGTGCCTCTGGATATATGTGAAAATATAAAATACTGCTCACAAAAAAAAAAAAATTAAAGCAGAAAGCACATGCTCATGAAGGAAAACTGCTTCACTTGTTACAGCTATCTTTCCAAGGCAAAGCAGTCACACCCAGTGCACGGCAGGCTGGAAATCTCCATGTCCCCAGTGGTTTTGCTGTGTTTGAATATCTGGTGTGGGAGAGGACTGGCAAGCAATGCAGAAGTGTTTTCTCATGGCAACAAAGTTCTGCAGGGCCGGCACTGAAGTCAAGCCTAACACTCATTCCTGTCCCACAACAGTCAGGCTAAATCTGATTCACAAGCCAGATGATGACAGCTAGGACAAGGGATCATTTTTAGTTCTAACACAAGCAGTTTTGAACATGTGATTGTGGTAAATAATCCAAACAGCTTCTTATTGAATGAAAACACTTACCAAAGACAACATCAAAGATGTGGTGTCGAGGGAGGGTGGGTGAAGCCTGGTAACGACTCGTTGTGGGCCCCTATGGGCTGGGAAAACCAGACTCTGAAAAGAGAGGACTGTCTCAATGTCTTACATTAACAATAGAGTGAAAGAAGCCTTTATTTTCAGTAACAGGCTTTGAGCAAAGGACTTTCACCCTCTACTCCTGTTCTCCCAGTAAGTTATGAAAGGGTTATTTACCTCACACCAGGTACCCCCAGGGGCTTCCTCTGTAATGGGACACAATGGACAGAAAGAATGTGTTCTCTATAGGTAGACCAGGAGCAGAAGGGCCATCCTGGGACTGTCCCTTAAGTGGCAGCAGTGCCAGGCAGCACTGCCTGAGCTGGCTTTCCAATGGGGGTAGCACATGGCACCTTGAGGGTCCCACCATGCCACCTTTCCCACAGGTCCCACCATGCCTCCTCTCCCACAGGTCCCACCATGCCACCTTTCCCACAGGTCCCACCATGCCACCTCTCCCACGGGTGTTGCACAGGCAGCAGCAAAGCCATAAATTGCTGCAAGGGCAGGAGAATGGAGGGGATGAGGCTCAGCTTCCCCGTGAGTGTTCTGCTGTGCTGTATACAGGATGTGGCTGGGACCTGCAGGATGGTGCGAAGCCACCACTTGAGAGCAAAGCAGCTGCTCAGAGGGAGCTGCAAAGAGCTGAAGTTCCTTCAGCTGCTTTTCTTGCCTCATCTGCTTTGCCTGCAGTCCCAGCTGTAGCATACCTCACAGCTGCCAAAAGCATGTGGTTCTCTGGAGTATAGGAACAACTGTGAAACTTCTGTACCTGATTGTGTTGCAATGCCTGGAGGCAGCTGAGATAGGATGTGGGCTATTTTACCATACTTAGCATTCATGGAAGGATCCCTCCATCATCTTCTTAGTGGCAGCTGGCCTCTGGTACCTGCTGTAGGGACCTACTAGTCAGGGTCAATGTTGTGCACACGGTAGCTTCTGTGGAGGACAGTGAAATACTGTGACTAGAACCTTGTAGATTCATTCATTTATCTCATGGGTTTATTCAAATGACATCAGTTATGAAGGCAAGGTTACCACAGCCTGGTACCAACAGCATCATCAACTGCTGCCGCCATGAATCCATCTTCTACCTAAATGCTATGGAATCCATTTGATATTTGTTGAAGGTGCATTTAAGGTACTAAAATACACTTCCTTTTAAGTGTTTGGGTATTTTTCCACCAGAATAGTTATCTTGAGCTGTGGTGGATTTTTTAATACTTTACGTTTTTAAAGGCTAAAGCCAAAGAAGATTTAAGCAGCTAAGTCTAAAACAGTGTATCTTGAAAACAGTCCCTTATGAGGAAGTGACCCTCATAGTGCCTAAGGCCCTTCTTCAACTTCCATTTATTTTTTGCTACCCTAAGGGATATAGATTTGAAACCATCTTAGCCCAGTAGTCCTACTTTATACCTAAAACCACTTAGGACCCAGGGCTTGAGGTTTGTATCTTCCTAAGTCCTTAGAGGATTCAATTTGCTCGCAGAGCACATCTACATCCTAGATCATGCACCAGTAGAAAATCGAGGAAATTCCTTTCCTTAAAACATGTTGAGTGATACGACCCCTGATGCTCCTATTAGGCCACTGTTTAGAGCATTTTGCTGGGGACTGGAGCATTTTGCTCAAAGCTGGGTTGCCTTGAGCAACCTACTCTGCCAGAGAGGCACCCCTGCCCATGGCAGGCAGGTTGTATTAGATGATCTCTGAGGTCCCTTCCAAACTAAGCCATTCTGTGATTTATTTTACAATTCTATGATTCCATGACGAGAGGACCTGCCTTCAATGCTGTTGCTGGCTGGAGGGGATTAGACACAGCCTCCTGAGAGCATGCAGGACTATCTATCAGCGTTGTGTGGTCACCCTGCTGGGAGGGTTGCTCTGCTCCTTTTGCTGAAATGGAACATCTACATGTCCCCAGTGGTTTTGCTGTGCTTGCAAGTCTGGTGTGGGAGAGGACTGACCATCAGTGAAAGAAAAGGATGGGGATCTGGGAAAGAGATAGAGAAAAGGAGGAGACTGGGAGCAGGAAACAAGAAGCGGCTCTGGGAGAAGGAGTGTCAGGTTCTGTCCATGGCAACATTGGCAAGAGAAGGGTGTGAAGCCCATGTGCCCTCCTCCCATCAAAGTGTCCCAGCCAGCGCATCAGCCTGCTCCTTCCTTGCAGGAAAACAAATGCTGCAGAGAGGATGTGCCAATTGCAGAGTCCCGTGTGTTTCTCATGCCTGAGCTGTCTGACAGCTTCTTCTGAGCTTCTCCCACCGGCAGGAAACTGCTCACCGCAACTGCCTTCTGCAGTGCAATGTCATTACTTACTTTATCATTCATGTGCTTGTGTACATTCCTCACATTTTAACTATGGAAACAAATTGAGCATGTTAACCTTCCCTCCCTCCATCCCTCCCTCCCTCCTGTCATCCAGTTTGCTCCTATAGGGTTTTTTTAATCCAACTCTTAAAGGCTGTCTTACCATGTTAACAGATCAGTCTTCAAGAATTCCCATTTAAAGCTTCTTCCCCAGTTACAAACTTAGCAATCTATAGGGGAAGCATCCAGCATGCCCTTAAAGCTCAATATAGTGGACAGTATTGATTCTGTGACCAAGAACAGATCTGCTTAGTCACAGAATCATAGAATCACAGAATGGTAGGGGTTGGAAGGGACCCCTGGAGATCACTGAGTCCAACCCCCCTGCCAGAGCAGGGTCACCCAGGGCAGCCCACACAGGAATAGATCCAGGGGGGGCTGGAAAGTCTCCAGAGCAGGAGACTCCACAGCCTCTCTGGGCAGCCTGGGCCAGGCTCTGGCACTCTCACAGGGAAGAAGTTTTTCCTCATGTTGAGGTGGAACTTCTGTGTTTCACCTTGTGACCATTGCCTCTTGTCCTATCCCAGGGCACCACTGACAAGAGCCTGGCCCCTTCTACTTGACCCCCACCCTGCAGATATCTGTAAACATTGATAAAATCCTCTCTCAGTCTTCTCTTCTCCAGGCTGAACAGCCCCAGGGCTCTCAGCCTTTCCTCATGAGAGATATTCCAGTCCCTTCATCACTTTTGTAGCTCTCTGTTGGACTCTCTCTAGTATTCCACTGTCTCTCTAGGCTGGAGTCATCAACACTGCACCTCACACACCAGGCCACCACATCCTTTTGCTGTCCATGCCTGCAAAACTCCGGGAGTGCCTGTCTAACAGTTTGTACTGCTCTGTCGTGCCTCCTGCCCTCCTTCGCTCTGCTCTGGAGAGTCACTGGCCATGAACAAATGGCCTTTCCTGTTTAGATGGGTGCCTTACATATATGTGCCAATGCCACATTTTGAGATCCCAACTTCTGACATGCATTTGTAAGCCTGAAGCTGAGCAGGTTAAATAGAGACCATTAAATTCTAATGCATCTATCAGCGAAAAGCGCACCTCTTTTACACCGCTCTCTTCTCTCTCTTAAAATATACTTTTATAAATGAGTGCACACAAGCACATATGGGTGCAAAGGCCACAACCTGGGACAAATCAGCACATCTGGCCTCAGCTAGTTCAGCACATCTGGCCTCAGCTTGGCTGCCTCATCGTCTGGTTACACTTGCACTGTCTGGTTCTGGCCCTGCCTGTCGCTCAGGTAGATCTGCAAATACTGCTTTTTATTTTTTTTCATAACTGAAACCACTGCTAAAATCCAGCAATCACTGACATCCAGTGGCGGCCGAGAATAATTACAAATATTTATATTCTGATAGTTTTGTTTGTTACCTGGTGAAACTCAAGTTAAGACGAAGACTTGCTTTTGAGCTCTACAAAGGAAGGCAAGTCAACTGAGACACAACATTGCTTTTATGAGATGTGAGAGGGCAAAAGCTATCTGAGAACTGGTACTGAAAAGCATCTCTAGGTTCTCTGCACGAAGGGGCTGAGCCCAACTGTGCTGATGTAGCCCCAGAAGGAAAATCGAGCTCTGTCTTTCAGAAACTGCTCTAAGACCAGACCTGAAGTTTCTGCCCCACATGGGTTGGTGTGGGATAAAATTAAGATGTGAGCAACAGTGACCCCACTATGCTGGTCTAATACAAACACTGTGCTGCAGGGTGAGCCCTTCAGGCCCCTCCAGTAAGGCTCAAATATCAATTAAATCCTCTGGTGGGTGATTGTACCTGAAGAAAACAACATCAAAGTTCCAGTCTTGGCTTAATTCCATTCAGCACAGATAATTAACCATTTCTTTATGGTTGGAGGGGGATAGGAGGGCATTATGCTTTTTTTTTAAATGATGGTGCAAATACTACTTGTTCCTAAATGCTTATATAGTATTATCTATCATTTTATCTTCTAGTTTCATTATTATCTTTTCTTTCAATGTAGTCAATCTCTACCATGTCCAGCTGTGTTTAGGGAATGCTTAGGAGTAATTGTTAGGGAAAAAAGATCAGATCCCCTCCAAAAGCATGGACATAAAAGTCTCTGAATGGTGCAGCCTCTTGTAATTACTACAGGAAATGTCACTTTATCGGTGAAAGCATAATTATTAAACCAAAGCTCTTTTCAGGATATTTTTGGTTGTTTTTTCCTTTTTTGGAGGGCAGGGGGATAAAACCAAAAGAAAAAGTCATCTAACTTCTATTTTTATTTATGAAATTCTTTCAAGAGTATTGGAGCTGGAGGTGAATTTTGACAAGCACGAAATACTTCCAGTGCAGCAAACTTTAATGGTTGCTGACACCACCATAATTTAATCCTTGGGCCTTTGTAAACAATTTGCACAGAATGCCCTGTAAGCAATCTGAGCTCATTGCACGGACTCCAGCACTTTCTGAATGCGACACTTCATCTGTCTCTTCCCCTTCAGCCTCCAGCCCTTTCTGTACTGTTCCCACCCCTTGCAGAGAAAATATTCCTCCAGCTTTTTTGGCAGTCACCATGGGCCCCTTCGCAGGGATGTGTATTACAGTAGTATCTCTTGAAGCTTTGGCCATAAACAACATCCCATCAGAGGGCACTAGCCATATAAGAGAGGTTCTCTGCTGCAAGGGGTTCAAAGGTTTAGGACACATCCAACAAAAAGGGGACCCATTCATTGCTCATGTCAAGGTCTGACTGGGATTTGAAACCCTTTTCACCCAAGTGTCCCCCTCTACATGAGGTGCTGTCCTTAGCAGCAGAGAAAGCTGGAAGGGGAGAAGAGGCAGAAAAACTTCTTCACTGAGAAGGTGAAAAAGCCTGGCCCAGGCTGCCCAGAGAGGCTGTGGAGTCTCCTGCTCTGGAGACTTTCAAAACCCATCTGGCTCTGTTCCTGTGTGGGCTGCCCTGGGTGACCCTGCTCTGGCAGGGGGGTTGGACTCGATGATCTCCAGGGGTCCCTTCCAACCCCTACCATTCTGTGATTCTATGATCTTACAGTGGCAGATCTAAGTGTAATGAAAAGGAGGAATTTCATTGCCTTGCCTTGAGTTTCACAGCTTTTCTTTTGTGCCTTCTGCCCACGTGGGTAGGGGTAGTTTTCTGTTCTGCACTGTACGGAGGGCCAAACAGAGAAGCCACGGCTGAAACAGTGGGAGAAAAGAGGGACAAGCCCTCCCTTACAACGCATGAGCCCATCCTCCATGGACCATCTGGGCTGAGCAAGGGCTCTCATCTTCCCATGCTTCACCTCGCCAACAGCCAGAGCCATTTCACGCCCATGGGAAGCATGACAACGACAACCAGCCGGGATGTGCTCAAGAAGCTGAAGTTGCCGAGCTGCTCCGACGCTGACACAAGTCTCCACACCGTGTCCCTGATGAAGAATCACTCTGCCCCCAACTCGGGAGAAAGCCAGAATCTCTTTTCTGATACTGAAATAAAGCAGCCCCCCTTTTTAGACCCGTCAGGAAAGTAATTGTTCGTTCCTCAGGTCTAGCGGCACATATGCAATCTCTTTGTTAAGTAGCTTTCTAAATTTTTTTGCTCCTTGGCTCTTGCAGCCTCAGCCTGTGTGATTGCCAGCCCTGAACCCTGGCCAGGAAACCCCCCTCCCAGCCCCGGAGGGGCTACCGCAGCGCACGGCACTTACAGCACAGACAGAGCTATAAATGGGCCGCTGGTTACAGCCTTCGGAGGAGGGGTGGGGGGCTGGGGTGGAGTGGGGCAGGGGGGGGGAAAGTCCACGTTTCCCAAATACAGCTTCTAAAATTCAATACGGGTCCTGTGGTTCTAGAGCATGCAGAAACCTTAATTAGCAGAGAGCGGTATGTGGGAGAGGAGGGGGACCCCTTGGTGGCTCCTGCTGGCAAAGTAGAGGTGAGATGGACAAACTGGAGAACACTTTCTTTTACAAAATGACTATCAGCATGCTTTAGGTAAACACGGCCAGGCAGAAAGCCTAGCAGTGAGAAAGAACAGGGTAACCAGTTCAGATAGAAGGGAATTAAATTTGCAGCAAGCTAAAACCAAAGCCAAATCTCTTCAGAGTATTGCAATAACTTAGCCGCTGCCTTAAACGCCAGCCTTCAGAGTGAAGGGACTGGAGTGTGCCATGGGAGAGACTGGGTAACAAATGTCTTACAGAGAGATACCTGGTCCTCTTCCACATGGTCAGATCTTTAGGATGGTAGCCTGTTTCTAGGATCTGGAAGTGGTGGTAGATTAACCAAAGTCTGGTTCCTACCTATCTTACGGGGTGCAAAGCCACCATCTATCTGTATAGTTTTGATATAAAACATTATCATGCCAGCAAAATAACATTTTATACTGGTTTGCACAAGCTTAAGGGCTGCATGGACTTAGGCTGAGAAGAAATGAAGGCTAAGAAGTATGTCTCCCATATCATTATCAGTGTTTTGAAAGTCCTGGACTGGAGGCAGGCAAACAGCATTGCTCAATTCATTTCCATTAGAAAATGAATGTGCTTCCACATTCCTGGACAGCAAATGACAGGAGGCATTGGCTCATAAGGAGCTAGTCTGCAATTTTACCATGACTGGCTGAAGGACTTGGAAATAAGAAGTGTTTTTCCACATGGGCCCTGCTGAAACATGAGCCTGGAAGCTTGTCCAGCCAACAGCCGGGATTCACACCTTTCTTTTTGTACCTGCATTTCTTGGTCCCTTCAAGGGTGGGTATTATCTGCCTGCTTGATAGCTTTAAGGCTGGAAAAGGCCTTGGCTGAGCTGAGGGAATCTGCCTGAGAGCAAATCATAATATCAGGGTTAAGAACCAGGCAACCTTCATTGCTGATGCTGTACTCTTAATTGCAAGAGCATTCTCGTCGTTGTGTGCTGAGCACCCCAGGTAACAGGCTACTGGGCATCACAGTCAGGACCAGCAGAAGGGGCCAGAGATCACTTTCCTGTATGATTCTTCTTCTTAATATATTATATGATTAGTTTCTACCTTCTGGGACCACAAAACTCCTGCTCAGTTTCCCAGCATCTCTTACTTTGGGTAGATCTAAAAATGTCTTTCTCAGAATGAAAAGACGGTTATTTCACATTTTATGTCGAATCAGAAAAAGTCAGCCTGCAAGATACCTGAGCCAGAACACCAATTTTGAGGCTGTTCACCTACTTTGGGGAAGACAGGCATTTAAGTCACTCTTTTTCAAATGAAGGGTTTTAAAGTTTTTGCTCCTTCTACTGAGCAAGAGCAAAGCTGCTTGCTGACTAGTGACTGTTGTGAATGGATCCATGGACAGACACTCAGCATGCCGCTTAGCAGTTGGATTTTCAGTTCTACTCTGGTTCATCCTTACACAAAGCAGACCAGCTCTAATGACAGATGATGAACATGAGAGTGAGCAAACCCCAGCACTTCTGGCAGCTGGGTCCTTGTTTGGGATTTGCTGTGCAGGCGAGCAACTTGAACTTTCCTCCTCCCTGTCTTAAAATGAATATTGTGTCCTGCTGGGCTCTTTTGAAATACAGCTGCCTCTCTCTGACCAGAAATTTTGTCATGGCTCTGAGACATGCAGTCAGTATTTTCCCCTTGCTTTGTCCTGGCACTGCCGGTCCAGACAAGCAGCGTTAGCACGTCAGGACTTGGTAGCAGATAACATTCCACTCCTGCTGTCCTTGTCAGGACCACGAAACAAGAATGATAATTAAAAAAAGTTGCTTTGGCTCAGACCTGAGGTTTCAATAGTTTTGAATTTTCAGCAAACCAGGAAGCCCGCCCCTGATGGAATGGGTCATCCTGTTTCCCTATTTAAAAAAAAACACCATTGATTTGCCCACAGATCTGTGCACCCTTCGCAGTGTAGGGGATGGTGTCTCTCCTGCAGCAGCCTCCAGAGCAGAGCTAGAGGGCTTGTATGGGGAGGGGAGGTGGGATTTGGCATCCCTACACTTAATTCAGAACAGGGTTTCTGACTACAGCGGGTCTGTGCACCCTAACACATGCCACAGGATCCAGTCTCCTCCATTTGTATTTGCCATTTATCATTACCCATCTGGTGGAAGAGGAAGAAGTTGGGTTTGCTGTTCCCAGGCTCTTGGTTTGTCATTCGGTGGGAGAAACCAGCACATCAGCTGGCAGACCTCTGGTGTCCCCAGTTCCCTCCGGACAAAACAAATGTACCTTGGAAAGGTAAAAAAGGGATTTCATCACTTCCAAAATTTTCCCTTCACGTTGCTAATTCTTTTAGGTTGACAAAAACTGCTATGTTGCTGTTTGTTTCGGTTTTTATCTTCTTTTTGGCAAACAAATGAGGTTGGGGTGAAATTCCTCAGCCTATTGTTTATGACTACACGCAAGGCTGGGGTGAGATTTGGAGGACAAGCAGTGAGAAAGACCATCTCCACACTTTAATGGAGAGTGTGCATATGTGTGACTGAAGGCAACCTTTCTGTTTTGCTATTTTCTTTCTGACTCTACTCGGAGCCTTACATTCAGCTGTTCTTGGGAGGAGGGAAAGAAAGCAAAAAGATCCTCCGTGTAAGGTTTGGGGTTGGGAGGCAGCTTGGGGGTTCTGCAGGCTCCAGCTCCGTGGGGTGACTGGGGCAGCATTCAAGAGCTTTTGGTGGCTTTGCATGCTCAACTTCAGCATACCAACCTGTGTCCACTGGCTAATCTTTATGAAGCATTTAATTCTGTAGTTTTAGAGCTGTTGAAAAAAGCAAAGGGAAGATTTATAACAACATTTGCTAACTCTAGGCCAACTGGTTTGGCACAGGAAAGAGCTATGTTTTTCAGAACAGCTTTTCAACATTCCACTGTTAGCTAAAATGTATGAAAATTACAGTTTGGAGATGACCAGATGTTTTTGCCGAGAAAGAAATAGATGACCTGAAAGGGGAAGATGAGGCCTGAACTCGGGCTTCTACACTACAACTGTCAACTTTTCAGCTAATGGATGACCTACTACCATCTAAAACTACTAAATTTGTGTGATTAATGTTGCTAAATTGCAGCCGCAGTATATTTATAATTTTCTCCGTCAGCCTGATACCATTTGTGCAGCATCACTATAAAAGGTGAAGGAGAGAAAGCGCGATTAATCTGGTGTCCTTGTACAGAACAATATGGCATAGCTCTCCTCAAAGCAGAAGCTTTCAAGTGAAATAAACTAATGGTTTCATCTGTTTCATTTCCAGCTCTATTTTTTTTTTTTAAATCAAGAGCAGCAGATCCTTTCTGCGTTGTCTGCTTTTCTAGACAGAAACTGAGACTAGAAACTTTCTTGCTTTTGGCTTCAAATGACACACTACAACGTGACCATGCAGTACGTTACTCATGTGACTTATCAAGAGCACGGGGATCTTATTTTGGCCACCCATAATAGTCTAATTGAACTGGGCTGTGTTAAAAATTCCAGTGTCTAATGACCCATTCTGTAAGGAAGTGCTTCCCAATATCTAACCTAAACCTCCCCTGGTGCAGCTTCAGGCCATGCCCTCTCGTTCTGTCACTGGTTGCCTGGGAGAAGAGTCCAGCCCCTACGTGCCTACAACTACCTTTCAGGTAGGTGTAGAGAGTGATAAGGTCTCCCCTGAGTCTCCTCTTCTTCAGGCCCCAGCTCCCTCAGCCTCTCCTCATAAGACTTTCCCTCCAGTCCCTTCACCAGTCCTGTCTCTCTCCTCTGGACCCGCTCCAGCACCTCAACATCCTTCTCGAAGTGCAGGGACCAGAACTGCACACAGGATTTGAGTTGAGGCCTCACCAGTGCCAGACTCAGGGGAAGAATCACATCCCTAGTCCTGCTGGCCACACCATTCCTGATGCAAGCCTTCCTATTGACCTTCCATGTCACTTTGGCACACTGCTGACTCGTGTTCAGCCAGTTGTCAACCAGTACTCTCAAGTCCCTCTCAACTGGGACACTCTCCAGCTGCTCATCTTCCACTCTGTAGCACTGCATGAGGTTATTGTGGCCAAAGTGTAGGGCCTGGCACTTGGCCGTGCTGAACTTCATCCCATTGGCCTCAGGCCATCGACCCAGCCTGGCCAGGTCCCTCTGCAGCATCTCCCTGACTCCCAGGAAATCAACGGTCCCTCCCAACTTAGTGTCAGCTGCAAATTTACTCAGGGTAGACTCCATGCCCTCATCCAGGTCATCAATAAAGATGTTGAATAGAACCGGGCCCAGTACTGAACCCTGGGGTACACCACTGGTCACTGGACACCAACTGGATGTGGCACCGTTCACAACCACTCTCTGTGCCCTGTCACCCAGCCAGTTTTTAACCCAGCAAAGGGTGACCATCCAGGCCACGTGCTATCAGCTTCTCCAGGAGGATGCTGTGGGGGACTGTGTCAAAGGCTTTGCTGAGGTCTGGGTAGACCACATCCACAGCCTTCCCCTCATCTCTCCGGCCAGTCACCCAGTCATAGAACGAGATCAGATTTGTCAGGAAGGACCTTCCCTTCCTAAACCCATGTTGACTGGGCCTTGAGCCCCTGGTTGTCTTGTATGTGCTGCTCAGGACGATCTGTTCCATAACCTTGCCAGGCACTGAGGTCAGGCTGACAGACCTATAGTTCTCTGGATTGTTCTTGGCCCTTCCTGTGGATGGGAGTCACACTGACCAGCCTCCAGTCATCTGGGACCTCCCCAGTTAGCCAGCACTGGTGATAAATGATGGAGAGCGGCTTAGCTAGCTCTTGCACCAGCTCCCTAAGGACCCTAGGGTGAATCCCATCTGGACCCATAGACTTGTGAGGATTTAAGTGTCACAGCAGGTCCCTAACTACCTCCTCCTGGATTACAGGAGGGATATTCTGCTCCCCATCCCTGCCTACCAACTCAGGAGCCCGGTTGCCCTGAGGATAATCTATTTTTGTGTTGAAGACTGAAGCAAAGAGTTACTGAAATTATCACAGAACCATAGAATCGTTTAGGTTGGAAAAGACCTTTAGGATCATTGAGTCCAACTGTTAACCTAACACCGCCAAACCATAGTTATTGCTGTGCAATGTCATTCTCCAGTAAAAAGGAGCCAGTTCCTTTGCAAGGTCCAGCTGGCTGCCTCCATACCCAGTTGCCAAGGGTTCTTGGGTTGTCACCATTACCCTACAGGTGAGAACAGGAGCACCCTGGAGCAACCTTGCCACCCTCCCGAGAGGTCCTGATCCCACAAGGCACAGCTCACTCTGCTCCGAGTGACAGCAGGAGGAGTCAGGGGCAGTTAGCACCCTGGGGATCCAGCCCAGAAAGCTGCTGCTTCTGCTCATGAAAAAGGATCATCAGCTGTCTCTGCTGTTCTTCCAAGAGAGCTGACAAAAAAGCTATTTAAAAATCTGTTTAAAATTACGTGTTTTCTGCTTCAGGGTTTGCTAAGCTCGTTATAGAAGTGGAATGAAATTCCACAGCACATTTAACATTTTTATTGTTCTTATTTTCTGAGCTTTTCCAGCCTAATAGAGAATGACTGATCGCACTGGTGATCCGAGAGGGACGAGGCGTAGGAATCGCAGCAGCCTGAGCACCATAGCAATACTGTGACTACCAGTTTGGCTACTTCATTGTGCAGGCTGATCCAAGGAGGGATTAAGAGGATTTTGTTTTCCATTTTTTAAGTTGAATCGGCTGGGACGAAAGCCTTTTGCTGCATTTCTGAACAAGTCAGGGTATTTAGAAAAGCAGCAAAAATGGACTGCACCAGAGTTGGACTTCAAGCCATATAATACCATTTACCATAGGAGATTGACTGTATGAAGCCATGAAGCATCCCCCTCTTTGATTCTCTAGTGGTCACGGATGACCTCTCATCTTTCTTCATTCCTTAGAGCCTTCTGCAGGGAGCCACTCAGCCACTGTCTGGCAAGTAATGGGAAAAACGCAGCCCTGGAACATCTTCTTGCCAGGATGTATTAAAGTCTGAGAGGTGTGTGGTGGCTCAGATCAAATACGAATCAAGCATAAGCCACAGCTTAAGTTTAAGCTGACCTTCACCTTCTGACAGGTTTGAAAATGATTGATTGTTTTTCATTTGCTCCCCCGCCCTGCCTCCTACAGATTCCTAATTAAGGGCAGAAGCAAAGGGAACAACTAATTGTTATCACCAGTTTGGATTTCCAGACTAAAGAATTCAGTTCAGGGAAACGGTGTCCAAATGTTACACTTAACTGACCCATGGCCAGGAATTTTCAACACTGTGCTTATTGCTAATCTATATGCATCAAATCATTCTTCCCTTTTAGCACCTACCACTTGTGCCTGAAGACCATTCAGGTCTTGACAAAAACTTCGGCAGAAAAGGTGGTATTTGCCTTCTCCCCTAGCAGAGGGAGGGAGGGAGGTCGTGTTCAGTGGCTGCTATCTCACTTTGGATTTCTGCCTTGCCATACTTGCCACCACAGCCAGCTGGAGGCTTTGTTGACAGTCGAGGCCTCAGCACCTCAAAAGTATTAGCTATTGTGACCCTTTGAAGGCTACTGCTAACTTATTTAGATACCTTCACCCGTACACATGCTGTTTGATACGCACTAGTTCTGTGCCATTAAAGCAATATAAGTACAAAGCTCTTCAGAAACTGAGAACAAGGCTGTACAAATGGCTGCTGATGCCAAACACACTGTTGGCTAAGCGGGCTCTCAGTTTGGCAGATTGCAAAGGGAAAACAAACTTCTTGATTTGGATCAAGTGAAACAAGTGTCCAATTTCTGATTAAACATCTGCTGCAATTCCTGGCAATTTACACGGTAGCACGGGCACGCGTGCAAGAGAAGGTTCTTCAATGGGCTACTAGAAGGGAGGAGAAGGCTGCTTTCTCTTCTTTTCCTCCCCTCCCTTGTCTGTAGCCCAGCACTCATCTCAGTTGGCTTATGTTATAAAAGACCCAACATCAAGTCCCACCTGTCTGATTTGGAGAGCTCTAGAGGGTTACCCCAACTTCTAGCTTCTCTCACAAGGAATACCAGCCATCTATAGCAAGCAATCATTTTATATATTTTCCCTTCAGGTCAGCTTGCATCAGGCTGCTTCTGCCTGTGGCCCACCCTGGGATTGACTCCAATCCTAGCACGCAGGGACTCTCAGCAGGCCAACACACTGGAGCAGTGTTTCTGCTTTAGGCACTAGCAGCAGCAACCTGGGCCAATAAATATTCTGTACTTTACAGATGCAAAATAGTTCAGATGAACATGTACAAAATCTTATCGCAAAGTAGGTCACCACTAGGTTGATGACCAGATGTATGAAAGACCCTTTTTGTGTTTACTTATATTCATCAGCAATCTACCAAATTTAAAAAAAAGAAACCCTGAAAGTTCTTCGTCGTATGTAGATAGGAAAGGTGTCAGAAGGAAAACAGATACTGCCAGCAATCACACGCAGTCATTTGGAAGCACATTATACTTCTAAATTAAGCGTATTTTTCAGCATTCACACACAAAACAGTGTCTGAATTTATAATTAAAGACCATGAATCACTGTCTAGCAAAATTAATAAATTAATTATTATACAATTAAAAATATAAAATTAATGCAAGCTACCAACCTAACGACAGGATGACTTTACAAGTCCTAATTGTCAGGTATAGTTTACAGCTTTGCCAAATTTTGGAAACAAAGCCTATGAAAAGTGGTTATCCACAAGCAGCAGCAATTTACTCTACTGGCTGAGATCAAGCATAGAGCTGAACACCATATGTGTACTCGCGTGTGCATCCACACACATAAATGTTTATACAGCTAGACATGCACGTGTACACATGTATAAATCCCAGGACCAACTAAGATATTTTTTAATCTTGATGCTTTGTAAAGCTAATTTAGATTTTTCCCTAAACTGATGTAACGAATAAGGAAGAAAGCAGTTTAAATCATTATCAGAATAATCCATTACCAGTCAATGGTTTGAATAGTATCCATAGTTTTAAAAAACATTTAGCAATTGATGACTGAAACACTTAATTTCAGCCTGTTGTTCAGTACATCTGGAAGCTAACATTTTGTAATACTGATATCATGCAAATGAATTACAAAGGAAGAGAGTGCATTCAGATTACTCCGTGTGAATGAGATTACATTTATAAAAAAGCACACATATAATATATATATAGTTAGAAGACTATATATAAATAACTCTCAACAAACAGTATCAAAATCTAAAAGTTTTCCACGTATACTTTGGAACAACCCACACAAACTTCCTCTGTGAGCTTGATCTCAGCCGATAGAAGGAATGTATTGAAACTCCAGGGTAGCCAGTTTTCACAGTTCTCATTTTCAAACTTCTGCAAAGCAATAAATCACACCTGACAATTACTAATCATTTGCTGTAGTTCAAAATTACCTTGCTGAAAAATCCAGTTAAGCTTGTGAAATGATAACGACAGTACCGTGACTTTCATTCAGATTGTAACTCTTGTGGAGGGCGTTTCCATTTGGGTTGTTTGGAGGATCAACAGTTTTTTGGTAATTATTCATGTGAAGCAAAATCAAGCAGATCCACAACTCATTGTGATTCTGCTTAAGAAAGAACAGCTTCCTCCACCAGCCAGTGAAAGGTCCAAGGTATTTCTGAGCAGACAGTATAAAGTTAGTTATAACCTTAGAGGCAATTTCCTAGATTTTAAGTGATTGGGTTCCATAAAACATGTGATAATTATGCCCATTCCCAATATTAACTTTTATAGTTTAGAATACTTTTTTAATACATATATGTGTGTTTGCTGGTTTCACTTTCCCTTGGCTTGTACTTGAAGTCAGCTGAGATTTTGAGGATAAAGATTGGTTCCCATCACCTATTGTGTTCTTTTTTTCTAACCAAAGGACATCTGCATCCATCTCAAACCACTGAAGATTTGACTTCTAGGCCAGAATCACACAGAATGTTAAGGGTTGGAAGGGACCTCAAAAGATCATCTAGTCCAACCCCCCTGCCAGAGCAGGATCACCTAGAGCAGGTCACACAGGGACGTGTCCAGGTGGGTTTTAAATGTCTACAGAGAAGGAGACTCCACAACCCCTCTGGGCAGCCTGTTCCAGAGCTCTGTCACCCTCACAGTGAAAAAGTTTTTCCTTGTGTTCCTGTGGAACTGGTTATGCTCCAGCTTACACCCATTGCCCCTTGTCCTGTCATTGGACATCACTGAGAAGAGCCTGGCTCCATTCTCCTGACACTCATCCTTTATGTATTTATAAACAGTAATGAGGTCCCCCCTCAGTCTCCTCTTCTCCGAGCTAAAGAGACCCAGCTCCCTCAGCCTTTCCTCAGCAGGGAGATGCTCCACGCCCTTAATCATCTTTGTGGCTCTGAGCTGGCCTCTTTCAGGCAGTTCCCTGTCCTTTGTGAACTGAAGGGCCCAGAATTGAACACAATGTTCCAGATGAGGTCTCACCAGGGCAGAGTAGAGGGGGAGGAGAACCTCTCTCCACCTATTAACCACACCCCTTCTAATCCACCCTAGGATGCTTTCTTGGCCACGAGGGCTCATTGTTGGCTCATGGCCATGCTGTTGTCCAACAGGACCCCCAGGTCCTTTTCCCCCTGCTACTCTCTAACAAGTCAATCCCCAGCCTATACTGGTACCTGAGGTTATTCTTTCCCAGATGCCAGACTCTACACTTGCCCTTGTTGTATTGCATTTGATTTCTCCCTGCCCAACTCTCCAGCCTGTCCAGGTCTCTCTGGATGGCAGCACAGCCTGCTGGTGTGCCAGCCACCCCTCCCAGTTTTGTGTCATCAGCAAACTTGCTGACAGTGCACTCTGTTCCCTCATCCAGGTCACTGATGAATCTATTGAACAGTACTGGCCCCAGCAGTGTGTTTGCTGTTAATCACTTTTTCTTAGGTCCCTGTGGTGTTTTGGTTCTGGTTGTAGGCAAGGGGACACTAATAAATCAGAGGCTTGCCTGGTGCTGTCCAAGGTAATGGCATCCTCCCACCACCCAGGGCTGTTCCATGACACGAGTGGGTGCTACACCACCAACACTGCCAGAGAGAGCATCACCTAATTAGCCAGACTTTCCTGTGTTCTGGGGACTGAAGTATCAAAGTCACGACTGTAACCTGTTCCTCAGTTCGAAAGGCAAGATGACACAAATAGAGGAAAGTACCAATTTCTGAACCTCTCTGAATCTTAACACACCTCAGAGAAAAACAGTCCCAAAAAAAGGTCAGCATCCACTGTTTAAAAGCCCTATGTAACTTTGGCCATTGTCTAATTGCAGTAAATTAAAACATGTTCTACACTATTTTGAATTTCTTTAAACCTTCCAGGACTGTGCCCCTTTGCTGCCTCGCTAAAACTGGCAGGTTTGAAAGCAAAGGTAAAATTATAGACACAAAAGTTGCATTTTTAAAAGAGACTGCATGCAGCCACAGAGATCTATTTGGCAAGGAGGGGAAAAAAAGAGATCTGTGTGCATGCTCGCATACACCTTCACTGTTTCAGGCAACATATAGTAATTTCCCTTGTGAATAGCTATAAAGTTATTGCAGCATTAAAGCTGGATAGACCTACAGTAATGGTATTTCCTGACATTTCCAAATGTTAAAAGGTCAACAAAAATAGTACGTATGGAAACAATCTCTTGTCGTTCCATTCTATAGTATGAATTAAATAAACATTTCCTCTTTTTTTTCTCCCTTCTCCGGCTATTCAATGTAAAAATCTAAATTATGACACCAAAACAACATGAAACGAGCTTTAATTAAAGAAGAATTCAATAAAAGCAATCTATTCTGTTTCAGTCAGGTGCACTTTTTCTTCACTTACTGAGGAGTTAATGAAATTCTAGCAGTAACCACTGACTCAAACAAGAATCCGGCCAGAGAAAGTCTTCCTCAAAAGGAAGCTTCTAGTAGCAAGAGCCACCCATCACATAAATTCAGCAAGAGCAGGCAAAAGAAGCCAACTTTATTAATTTCTAACCCCGTTTTCTATCCCCTAGCCCCACAGGGCGACTGGTCAGTGATCACCCATCTCCTAGGGTGATTGCCTCAAGTCCTACAACACCCATTTCAAAATATTTTTCCAATGTACCATAAACAGAAGTTAGCAAAACACCAGGTGTTGGTCCAGCTTACAAAAACCATCCTACTGTTTCTCATAACATGCATGAGAAAGGCAGGATTCTCACCGAATATTGTGAGAACCTGAGAAAATCCCTCTGCTAGCAGCTCTGCAGCATCCACACACAGTGGTTGCCCTTTCTTAATAGCTTCTTGTATTGCCAGACAGCGTGGGCTATGCTTTCAGTGCGTTGAGCTGTAAATGCTATTTCATGTCAAATCTTGGTGGGCACAGTGATGATCTGCCAGAGCACGACTGGGCTAAACCAGCAAAGGTGTGATTTATCTGACCTGATACTGTCGTCCTCGGGGATGTGGCAGGCTGGAGGAAAAGCTTTGTGCAGAAGACAGCCACTGCAGCTGCAAGAGGACTGGGGACACATGTTGACTACAGAGAAGGAGGGACTGATGTGGCGTAACACCCTGAAGATCCTGCTGAGTTCAGAAGTGTATAATCATAACGTGCAGCCTGTGTGAAGAACTTCAATAACAATAAAGGGTGAGGGAGAAAATACTACAAAAGGAAGCTCCTCATCTTGTGCCACTGTTATCACTATTGCTTGGGTTCACTGAAGTTCGGGGTGGAAGAGCCAGCCTTCCTCTATGTCAACCACAGAAGCCACTTAGCTCCTTTATAGACCCACACAGAGAAACCCACCTCCATCACTTCTCTATTGTTTTGGACTTCCATTATCAAGCCTTTAATATCCTGTTCTGGTTGTCTTTACCTGTATTTTCCATCTTTCACTCTTGATTGACCTTGTTTCATCTGAAAAGTGATGACAATATTCAGGAAAACACATCAGGGAACACGTGCATTATGTTCAGGTGCTCAGTCCCACGGACAAGACCACCAACAGAAATCAGAGTAGTGATTTTTGCCAAGAACAGTGGAGCAAGGGCCCCAGGACCATCAGTCCCACATTCCAATATCTGGCAATAACAACCACCAAGAGGGATGTGATTGCTTGACAGAGACAAAGAGAGGCAAAAGCAACATGAACCTTATGAGAGCCCTAAAAGGTAGGTCTGAGGGAGCAGGCAGTTCTGCCAAAGTCAGCGAGTAAGAGAGACTTAGAGCTGTCTTCTGCTGCCAGTTCCTGAAAGAGTTTCCTGTGCTTTCTGTGAATGCAAACAAACAAACAAACAAACAAACTCCACCACCAATTTATTTCTTCTGCAGGGAATAACCTGGTAGAGCCTGAGTCAAAAGGGAAATTTCTAACTAGAGAAATTTCTATCTAATTATTTCACTAGAGAACTGATGGAGCCTCTGTACTCAGCCCTGGTGAGGCTGCAGCTTGAGCACTGTGTTCAGTTTTGGGTGCCACGGTATAAAAAATGAGCGAGTTCAGAAAAGGGCAATGAAGCTGGTAAAGGGTCTGGAGAAAATGCCTTATAAGGAGTGGCTGAAGGAGCTGGGGTTGTTTAATCTGGAGAAGAGGAGGCTGAGAGGAGACCTTATTGCTCTCTACAACTACCTGAAGGGAGGTTGTAGTGAGGTGGGGAATGGTCTCTTCTCCCAGGTAACTAGTGATAGGACAAGAGGAAATGGGCTGAAGTTGCACCAGGGGAAGTTTAGGTTGGGTATTAGGAAAAATTTCTTTCCTGAGAGAGGGGTGAGGCCTTGGAACAGGCTGCCCATGTTGGGGGTGCAATCACCATCCTGGAGGTGTTCGAAACACTTCTAGCTGTGGCATTTCAGGACGTGCATTAGTGGTCCTGACAATATTTAGTAGGAGGTTGGACTTGGTGATCTTGAAGGTCGTTTTCAATGTTAGTGATTCTATGATAATTAGCACCACCATCTCTCTGCTGTCCCAAGGGTGGCCCCCTCAGGCAGTACATCCCCACCAATAAATTCTCTTCCCAAAACAGTACCCACCTGTGTCTGTTGAGGAGCACCACAAGTGTCGTTCAGCTTTGATTCTTTGGGGAGGCCAGTTTGCTACAGACACCTCAGAGCTTTGGGTGCAGCTCAACAACCCTGTCTGGAGAACAGCCTATTCAGTACCGAAATTTTACTTTGATCTCATGTTTTGTGCTGGTGTGACAGGAATTCCTCTTGTGGTTCTCTGTTGTCACCATTAGTGCTGCTTCTCTTGTCCCACATCTGAAATAGGGACTGCAAACTGTGCAGCTCCTGAACAGAAGTTATTTGTCACACTGGCTTGGGCAGTTCTTGGCCTTCTAGACATTTAGTAAATTATACTCAGATTGTTTTCCATACACAGAAAATACACAAACCCTTGCAGTGGTTGCATTGTTACCTCTGTTATCCTCTGTCCTCGGTCAAATGTTTCCTCTGGAGGAAAAAATCACCCTTGCAAACAGGTAATTTGCCCCTGGAAGATGCGTTCTCACTACTTAGACTCACTACTTACTCACTACTTTGTGCACAGTAGCACACACCTCATCTATGTGTGGAGGATGACACTTCTCCACCTTTCACCAGACCCATAACCTCACATACACCGTGGAAAAAGGCAAGAGTCTGGTAATGTAACAGTGCAGAGCATAAACTGCTAGTTAGATCTTCAAACACACCCAATATTCCTCAGTTTAGAGAAAGACACATGAGGCTCTGAGGACAGATTAGGGTCAACTACAGGAAGATCCATCCCAAATGTTCTTTCCAGGACCTGGACCTAGAAGGAATACAGTAGGAAGAGCCTCCCTAGTAAGTCAAACTCCTTCTTCTTTCACTAAATAAAACAAACATTTTTCTAACCTGTATTGTTTCTGGCTCTGCTCACTGCTCAGCCCCTTACTACAGCTTACTTCAAAATTCCTTACTGGGTGTTTGGCAGAGTGAGTATGATCTATAGCGTGACCTTGCAATTCAGTGCAGCGCTGTCATTCTGTATAGTGCACTGAAAAGTATAGCTTTTATTGGAAATGAAACTGCATAAATAAACACTCTTACTTTAATGTGAAGTAAAACATTTTGCATTATAACTGTCCAGGTTCAGGTTGGGAGAAATTAGTTACTAGTGAGCCAAAAACCAAGCAGCGATGTGCCTATCTTGATTCTTTTCAAATGTAGCCAGTGTCTAATAATTCTGTTTCAGTTTTGCAGTCTTTCATTAGGGGGAAGATTTGTTTGCATGCTATAGAGGACTGAATGGCACTAAAGCCTTCTCTGAGGCTCTTTGTCCACATGAGCTCCAGCCTTCTGCTCCACCACAATGACTATAAACAGTCGCTGGCTGCATGAAGTAAGGAAAAAGCACTCTGAATCCAGTTTTGCAAACTCAAAGATGAGTTGGGCTTTAGTTATTCTAAGTGGAATCTCTGTCTCTACCATAGTAACTTTACTTTTCTTACTTATACTGGCTAACAGCTTGTTGAGAAACCATCTAGCTAATGCATCCACCCTAACACATGCTTTAATGTTGTGCTTCTTCATTCCATTTTTACATCGAGCCATCACTATTTGTTCAGAATTCATGGCTGACTGCCTCCAGGGCTCCCAAAAAGCATACGGACAAAATTCATAGCCATCAGCCTTGCACACCATACAACTTGAGAGGTGACAGTAACAGTTACGTGTCTGGAAGGAGATGCCCCAACCAGGCTACAGACAGTTAGCTAATATTATTCCAGTGTGTCATTTCAGGAGAGGATTAAACCTGTCTTGGTCATTAGCTATATAAAATGCTTGGATCATTAGGCTAACTCTGGCAATATCTTGCTGGTTGGGTTGTTTTTTCATTAATATACTCACAGTCATTCAGTCAAATACTTGTGCCAGAACTTTCACCCATGGAAAACGCTGCTCCCCTCTTTTGAGCACCTCCATGCTTTGCTTAACAGGTTGGAACATCACAACTGACGGCCCTCGGAGAGCCAGCACCAGGCACTCCACCTGCTTTCTGCAGCAGACCTGCCCCAGGGAGGTTGTTTGCTCCAGAATATATACCCCAAAACAAAAATAAGAGAGAACATAATGAAAAACACAGAGCTATAGGATGGCAAATACATCTGCTTTTTTCCTTCCTCCATAACTTTAAGGCCATCCCTGCAATATGGATTTCATTAATGGCTTAGAGACAACACTGCAGAATTACAAGTTCAAGATGTTATTGGAAAAGCCACCTCATGACTTTTTCAATTTGTTTTGTTTTGTTTTTAAATATCATCTTTATAAACAACTTTTTAAAAAAAAAAAAAAGTTATTATTTGGTGTATTGTAACACTGCCAGTGATTGGGCTGGAAGCAAGTATATGCATGTGCACAGAACCAACAGCAAAGGCTCCCTGGGCAGCTTTCCCCAAAATAGAAGGAAAAAAGGCAAAAATAAGATATGTAAGCTGGGTTTGACCAGCAGAGTACAGCTCAACTGAAAAGTCTCTGGATCAAGGTCAGTCACTTAGCTGTGCTTTTGCACAGATCGATGGAGCCCCAATCCTGTAGTCATAATTTTCTGCTAAATCACACACGGAATTGGTTCACAGTGCCATCATATTCCAAAGTCTGCTACTCTAACAACAGAGCATAATGCTGTTGGAGAGCCTGACATTAGTGAACTATTAAAACACAACCTCTTCATTTAGAAATATGCGGATTTTACCGTAAAGAAAGTTTTCAGCTCGGCCAATTATCAACATTTCAAGTATATAAAGCAATTATCTGCAACCAGAGTGGAAACAAGACCTTGCAGTCCTGAAACAAGCTACAAGACACTAATTAGTACTGGAGGCTGCAGTACAGCCTGCATCACCTCTGACCTTGCAGCCCCAATAACTGCTGGATTCATCACAGCAGAGGCTGGCTGTGGTGCCAGAGGTGGGTCTCCAGCACGGCACCAGTGCCAAGCTCAACCCCTCCCTTTGATCATACAGCCTTAATTGTCACTGCGCCCCACTGCACACCCAGTGTTCCAGGACAAGCAGATCACTACAATTCAAACAAGTGGGGTTTTTTTTTCACGGCTGGCAAAAGAAAATAATTTTACAAAGCCTGAATTTGCTAGCTGTGAAGAAAACTCGCTGGTGTGTAGCAGAATATCATGTCCTCAGCTGGGCACAGTCTGCCTCACTGAGGCTACCCAGCTTCTCTTGTCAAGCGTGCAGGAAAGCACAACGGGGCTGGCTGTACCTGACAGGCCCCTGAAGAGCTGCTCATACAGCAACACTACTGGACACATCATCTGAAATAGAGAACAGCAAGAGATTTCTCAAATGGCATTGCCACAGTCCTGGATAAAATGACATCCTGTATTTCACCTGCTGAGAGAGGAGAGGAACTGCCTGATGAAGGCCATCCAGTATCTTGCATTGCATCCAGAGAGCTACAAAAGACAAAGAAAAGGCTTCTGCTCTAGAGGATATTTATATATTTATACATAAATACTCTAGACTTTGTGTACTCTCTATATACGTGCCACAATAGGCTTCCTTGGTCATTTGTGATGAGCTGTCCTCAGCTGTCCTGGTACTGCCCATTAAAGAAAACCCTGAATATTTCAAGTCTGCTTAGGTGTTCTCACATACCACTGATGTAAGAACATTAAACTCATCCCTTCATTCTTGTATTATATGTTCTTTGCCAGATTATTTTTGAATTGTTTTTCTGTGTGTGCACAAATCCCACGGCATATGTGCAAATTAGGATTCCTGCCCCATGCCAATCCGGGCACATGCCTCATTTACATGCTCATTTAAAAATGTGAGTCTTGTCATTTCAATCTGCTACAGTAATTTAGCTCTAATATTGAACTGGTGCCAGGGCTCTGAAGGGTTATTTTTCCTTTCCATGGACAAACTCCTATACTGAAGTGGTTACATTCTTACTTAATGGCATGAAGCCACTTAAAAGAGTTAACCTTCTCTATGCAAATGTTAACAATTTTCTGGTAATACCATTCTACTTAAAACAGAAAATCAGCTGCTGCTCTACAGCAATACACAGGTGCCATGGCAAGATGGCAGAGAGCACTCTTCAGCTCACATCTGTGCCACGGAAAAACACTGGGCATAAGCTCTGAAATAACCAGCTTGCTCTGGAGATGTCTGCAAATAAAATGAGCTTACTACTAACTGCGTGTAACCATCTCTCTCACAGCATCCCTCACTCTCTTCCCTTTATGTAGCATTACAGAGGGCAGCACAGGAACCCAGCACTATGCACCATGGCTAAAAGAGCATCAGCAGCAGTCTCAGAGGCAGGTAGGCAGCTCTTGAGGCCAAAGTGGAGGCCCAAAGCATACCAGAGGGTAAGAAATGTGCTGGCAACTGGGTGCCACATCTGGAAGATGTATAACTTCATCTTGCAGATGCTGAGCTGAGTGCCCAGAGCAGTTGTCTTCAATTATGGCAAGAGCCAAAGAGTGGAGAGAAACAAAGAGGGTAACAAGAACTAGATGCCGTTCTGCCAGCTCCTGAAAGATTATATGTTTATTCATTTAGTTAGTCACTAAAACACTAAGTGTTTTCAAGAGAAATCTAGACTTTGTATATGTCTGTGTGCAATACAAGTGTACAAACTAATCTGCATCCAAGATGGTAGTTAGCTATAGTGGATGGCAATGATACTGATATTTGTAATACTTTCTTGGTCAAAATCCAGGAATCTGGACCGAACCATTATGAATTTCCCAAAAATTATCATCATGAGTAACTCGGAGATTATTATCTGCAGAAGACCCAAGTACACACTGTCCTTTTCCTAAATGTTAATATTCTCATTCTAAATGTCACCTGTCAGGAGAGAGAATACCTGGGCAGGGAAGGTTTAGGGTCAGAAATGACATGATTTATGGCAGAAAGATCATAATTACGCTCAGTAGACATTGACACCTCTTCAGGAAATATTGATGAGATGGTGAAAAGCTTATCTTTCCTCTTTGTGAAGCAATTCACTCTATCTGGGTTCTTCACACTAAAATATATTGTATATGAAGCAAATGACGGGCAGAGAACATTGATTCAGACTCACCCAGGTTAACTCACCCAGGTCCTCACCATCTCATGCTTTCAGCATTGCCTTAAGCCATGCAAAATGTCCCTTGGAGGCACAGAAAGTACAACTACAATTAAAATATTAGACTGGCTTTAACTCTGGCACTGCAACTCTCCGCATCCAACACTCCCCTTCTCAATTGCCTCAGGTTTCAGCGTAACTTACTCCCAAGACTGTGCCTCTCTCCATTGGTAGATCTTCTGGTACTTCTGGATGTCATCCCTTCCTTCCCCTCCACCACCTGCTTTGGGTCTGAGACACCCTTTAGGAGATGCTCTGCCATCACCTTCCTTGGTGCAGCATTACCAGGAGGCCACCTGCTGCTCAAGGCACATCAAGGAGTCAGACCAAAGCAAAGCTGTATCAGCCCATGTGATTTGTCTTACCATGCAAGGGAAAGTTCCACTGCTGACATTCAAGCATCTTGTGATTAATGGTTTTCCCTTTAGTGTATCAGGTCTGGTTTGAGTTGTAGTTGCTAATAGTTGACACTGCCCTTTTACTTATACTCTAAGCCAGCTTGGAAGCTCTGGGTGGCATTAAATAACAAGGTAAGTATGTGCAATAAAAGAAATGCATTGTATATACTAGTAGGATAACATTCTTTAAACGGCTGTGATCCCAAATGAAGCATGAATAAGGAGCAGCACAACACCTCTGGAGAGAATAAATCTGAACCGGACATGCTATGAGTCCTTGGCTTTTCAGCATGTAAGATACCTGTAATTTTATTTGTCATAACTTACACCAAGCTTTGAATATTTTACTCCTTCCTTGACTGAAAGAATCATCAGAGGGTTCATGGTGTCATATGCACCAGTTCAAAACAGAGGGAATACAACTTAAGGCCCAGCTCTCTGAAATTTTAAACTTTTAAATATGAAAAAAACCCCAAAACAAAACAACAAACACCCAACAAAACAACAGGTATGATTAATTTTGCTACCAGTTCCAGCAAAAAAGTGGACATAATGGATTACAGCAAAGAGAAATCTATGGAGCTTGTGTCTGGATATCCATCAAATGCTGCAAGCAGCACCACTGCAAACTGTGTCCATAACATCACACTCTTCTGGAAGACTGAAGGGCTTTTGTTAAGCCTTCAAAGTTTCAAAAACCTCTGTTCTGAAGTTCACGGCTTTTTAAAAGAGTGGTTTGTGAAAATAATTCAGCATCACACACAGTGGCTCAAATGCTATGGTACATAACAGGGTAGAGGCTTGCATCAGCCATATTCTTTGTGCTGAGGACACTGTGGGTGCAATACAAATACTTTTATAAAGGACATCATTACCTGGAAAGAAAAGAGATTGCATAAATTAAAGTTTTTCTTGCAGACCAAAGCATGCCTCTACTTTTGAAGGTTACTGCAACCATCAAATTGTTCACATGTGCCGGGCTATATTATAAAAATGACACCGTTTTATCTTATTATCTAAGTTTCACATTTTCTTCAACCAACTTCTACTCCTGATTGAATGATAAAAACCACAACAGACTGTTCAAAGGACTGTTGTCCAAGATTCTTACTCTTCTGCAAACATAAAGATAGTCCATGATTCAGCCAATGAACACAACATTTTTAGGTTTTTACAGTTAACTTTTCTAACTCTGACTACGATAAGAACTTTGAAGAACCAATATTTATACCTCCTTAATGTAAAGGCAATTTGCTAGAATGAGAATTAACTAGAAACACTATTTATTTCTCCCTCTAGCTCCATGCTATCCTATTTACAATCTGATAATCTGGCTTAGAATAGTTACCTTATAGATTTATGAGCCGTATGTGGTCAAACAAAGAACACACCCTTTAAAATATATATATTTAAAGTATTGTTCCAAAATAATAAGTTATGCTTATTTACCTAAAATCTGTCTCACACATGTGAAGTATCAAGAGTCATTTGAAACTTAAAGATCCATAATAAAGTTCTGAACAAGAAAAATAAAGGCTATGAACGTGCGCTTACAACCACTCTATAATTATCAACAAGGCTTTCTTTATGAAACTCTTGTTTCTCTTAGTTGCTGCTTTAGTTAAATCCACACAGGACTACAGAAAGGGAAACATCTCAGTTCCTGTATAAAATACAATCTTTTCCCTCGATGGCAAGAAGAAAATTGTGATGCATAAGAATTCTTTAATATATTTGCCTTTAGAGTTTATTGACTTTACTTTTACTGGTATTTTACCATGTAGGAATAACATTTAGTTACCAAAACTAAATCCTTGCTGACTTAAAAACCCATCCATTCAACTACATTTCTGAACGAGCTGTATTAATTTAAGCAGCATGAAGCTAGCTGGGCAGAGAGAGCTAGGTCAACCAGCTATACTTTAAAGGTTTCCTTTCTTTAAAAAAAAAAAATCAAGACTAAAAATGTGTACCATAAATCAGGATTCAGTGACTGAAAGGTGGAGCAAACATCCCTCTGGGATAATAAATCAAGTTAGTACTTGAATTTGTATCATCTTAGAACATCTTTCAAATTTATTTATTAGGTAGCTGAATGATTTTATCTTATCCATGTGTAGCCATCTAGTTCTGCCTGTATCAAGCTGTTCCAGGCTGCATCTCTCCCAGCAGTAGCCTGTGCCATGTTGGAAAGAGGCTACCATTGATGAATATGGTTTTGATTTTGGAAAAGAGAGCTGTCTGTCTTCATCATGGATTAAGGTATCATTCGAAGGTACATAGTACGCTCGGCTCGGAACGGGCCAAGGTAGTCTCCACCCCTGCCAGCCCTCCAGCCAGGCTCTCCATCTGGTTCTCATAACGCTCCCCAGCTACATTTCATCTTGTAAGCTGAAGAGACGATGCCAGATTAAAAGCAGGCCCAGCAGCGAATAGGTTTCAGAAGTTGGGGCAGGTATTCTAATTATGTAACACATGTAGTCATTTCTGGTACATAAATTGGCTTTTTACCGGTATGTATTTTATTGGTACTGGTTTCTCCAGGAACGGGCACTTCAAGGTAGACAGCATCAGGCTGCACTGACACACTGGCAGAAGGAAAACTTTTGGTTGTGTTTTAGTCTCTTTAGACCACTTTTAGATACCTTTTAACTAAATACTAGAAGACCAGTAAATATATATTTTTTTAATATATAAAAAATATATATTGTATATTATATATTTATATAAATATATTTTAATGTATAATATAAATTATATTTTATATATTATATAATATAATATAATATAATATATATTATAATATATTTATATATAATATATATAAAACAAATGCTGCTTAAACCTTTGCAGACACAAAGACATCATTCCCCTGGGCAGGAGATACTGTAAGAGGAGTCATGTTTTCTGAACTCTATCTTGTCACTGCATTTTCAACACCACAGCCTCTGCTTTGCAAGGAAATTCACCCCAGTGCAGATCCTCAAGCTTATACTAAACCCCCTGGAGTTCAGTGGGATTCAGGAGCTGTAAGCTTCCTAACTGGAAGATCCTGTAACAGCACTGGGGACAACAGTACCAAAAACCCCTGATTTACAGTTACCATAGGTACTATTTCAAGAGCAGCATACAAAGCCATACAGCAAACCTTAGTCATATCCTTCTGAATATGGGTTGAAGTTATTTCCATTGTTTTTGAAATAAAAATGATTTATTTAGGCCTCCATTCAGGAAAGCATTCAGCTATAAGTTTAAATAAAATAAGCTAGAAAGTGGAATAAAATAAATCATCTAAAGTACACTGAAATACCTGGCCTGGCAATTTTCTGACCCTTTTTAGTAGGTTTCTGACATAGTTAAAACAGAATTACTGAACATCCTAATGTAAGGGATCACATGGTTTCTCCAGTGAAGGTAAATAGCCTGAATTGAAAATTGACCATTTTAAAACACAACCCTTCCAAACCTGAAACAAAGTCAGTTTGCTAGAAGTGGTGCAAGGCAGAGGTGACTGTGTAAGCTATTTCTCTAATGAAAGAAACACCAACCCTTTATGTGCCCAGCATATACCTGGGTTTACCAAGCAAAACACTAAATTTCTGTTGTTTTGCTGTAACACCAGCCAGCACCTAATGCTTGTGTCATGTTAGGATCTTGTCACAGGAACAGTTATATTTGTACCAAGTGCCAGCTCTGGCATATATCACTGCAGCCCAACCTCTTCAAAAGCTATTGATCAGCTCCACAACTTTTTCCCCCCAGCCCATGAACACCCAGTGAGCGGTTTGTTTTGATAGACAGCAGGCTCCAAGACTCCCCAGGTCACCTCCACCTATAGTAGGGAGATTTTATCAGATTTCTTAGATTCCTCACTTTTACTTAAACCAGCGTGTCAATAAAGAGAATACCTTCATTTTTCTCCTGAGCTGTCCTGGATTCCTGAACTTCCACCTGTCCAACACGAAAGGAGCATTTTGCAGAATTTACTGTTTAGTGGAATTTACCGTTTAGTGGAATTTACCCTCCATATTATTTTCCATAATCCCACAGGAGGGTAAGGCTCCTAGACTGTTGAAAAAGTTCAGCAGGGGACAGCATTATACAACCCCAGTGTGCATTGTAGCCCTATATTTAAGAACACATTTAGTTACGATTTATTTCCATGGCCTGTTTTCTTCAGCAGCCTATGTGAATTCTTTCAGGATGACAGTAAATCACTCAGCTGCACCCATTGTGTTGGATTCAATATAGAGTGGACCAAAGAACGTATAGGATGAATGCCACTCTGTTTCTTAGGAATTACATGCTTGCTAGCAGTAAATTATGGTGTATTACAATACAAAAGTATTGTCGTGAGTTATTTGTGGCTAGACACCAAAGTAATATGTGGCAACATCTGATACACAGTTGACTTAAAGCCATTTGCTCCAAGGAATAGTTGCTAACCAAAATTATTGCTGTTAACTTGTTCTGCAACTGAACTTTGCGCAAAAGAAAAACAAAAGCGCTTTACATGGCCATGGAAAGCCCCATCCTTAGGCTAACCCTCAGCTAGATGTGGGGCCTTCCCTCTCAGCCTCATCCACTCCACCTAAACTGAATAAACCAGGCACTTCACTTTGAACTTGGTCCTCTTCTGTGTTGACCTGTTCCTGTACTCAGCATCACCAACCAGCTCTGCAGCGTTCCCCATACGCTCTGAACTGCTCTCCTTTCCCTTTCCCTTTCCTTTCTCCCAGTTTGTTTCCCCAAGCCCCCTGGAGCCATCCTGACCAGAATCTCTGGATGCTATCACAATACAAATAACTTGAGGTGAAAAAGGCTCCGTTCTGAAAGCGTAAGAAAGTGGACTCTTGGAAAGAATGTGAACCCTTCTAGAATAAATAAAACATTTTAAATGTTATTCAAATAACTTGCTTTCATCTCCCTTTTTTTTTTTTTTTCTTTAAAGTTAATTGGTAAGAAAGAAGTCACCAGGACACACATTCCAGGGGTCTCCTTGGTATAAATCAGGCAGCACACAAGCTGCACAGCAGAAACAATGAAACGATCCCTTAAAATAGTGCATTTCTTGCCAAGCATAACTTCTTCGAAGACTTTAAACTTCACCACTAGCCAAAATTTGAGAGCTAAAAGTCCTTCTTTTCCTAGTTCCAGTTGGTGCACGATTCAGAGAAAGGCAGAGGGGCTAAAGCAACCCATCTCAGCTGCTGTTCTCAGTGGAAAAGCAGGTCCAATACTTAAGAAAGAGATGCTCTCAGCCTCTAAACCCCCAAATTCTCCTCTGGGATTAAAACTATCAGACTCCTGTCATCAGTAATTTCACTGCTTCTCTTTTCCAGCACGCCTGTGGAAACCACTCACGCTTGCTATGTTTGGCCCAATCAGTTGCAGACAAGATCCAGCCCTGGGGTCCTCACCAAGCCAGAGTCTGAATTAGAGGACAGAGGAGCAACGTCAGGACTAGCCTGTGACAGACCCCATTTGGGCTGTACTGTCACAGTCCATCGACACACAGAAATCAGGCTCACAGAAGTTAAACAGTTTAATTTAAAAACAAGTGGCAGGCAAATACCACAGAGTCTTATTCCTTCCACTCTTCCAGTTTACAGCTTTGTTACTGTGACTCCCATACGCTTGATAGACTGGATACTAATGGGCCACAGGAAACAAAAACAGATGACTAACATTAGCCAGTAAGTGTAAGCACTGGGGAAAGCCAAGAATAGGCTGGTTTTAGCTCCTCTGATGCTAGCCAGCTATTCAGAATGAGCACAAACACTATGAAAATTATTCACAATTTTCACTTAAATAGAATCTTCTGTTAGAAGCTATCACAGCCGTTCATGAGTAGTAAATATTTGGTACTAACAAGATGACTGACAGTCATCTGCAGGGAAAATGCATATAAAATAGGAGACAGACAAACTGCAGAAATGAATTGCACAGGCTATTGTGGGTGTCACTGAAAACAGGGAAAAAAATGCAGAAGGGAAAGTGAAAATAGCTGAAATAGAAAATCTTTTATGACATAGACTTGGAGGCAAAGAAAAAGATATTAAAAAATCCTCTCTCCACAATCTCCCTCTTCGAAGGAAACTGAGTGCTTGATTCCACTGCAACGGTTCAATGTCACAAAACAGATCTCCATTTTTCGGAGGGAAGAAAATCCCAACTGTTTTTCTACCCCTTCTGCTCACAGAACTCAAGTTGCTTCGGGCAGCAGTTAACAAAACAACCACACAAAGTGAAACACTTCAAAATATCCAAATTAGGCCAAACGACCCTGCACCCTGTGCATTCAGAAGTGCTGTTCGACACAAACAACTCTCTTGCAAAGTTTGCCTCAGCATCTGTGCCTGTGCTTCAAAAAAAAAAAAAAAAGGAAATAAAATCACCACTATACCAAGCAACAGAAAATGGTTTAGACATAAAATAAGATTCCCGACTGGTCTGTACCCGGGCAATTTAAGGTATGTGTACCAAGTAAATAGAGATAAAGGCTATGAAGACTGAATGCCTGTTTTGTAGGGCTTCCAGCAGATACCCTTTCACATCAGTCTCCCAGCCCAGTTCACTAAATAAGCTGCTGCCATCTTATGGAAGAGATCTTGAAAAGCATTTGGTCCAAAACCAGTCCTCCTCTTCCTCCCTTACTGCACCTTTTACTCTGTGATTAATAACTTTAAAAAAAAACCAAATTATTTCCTTGCTTTACAAGGATCTGCTTATTGCAGTGAGTTATTCTTTGCAGGGATTTATTTCTCACCTATGCTTATCCAGTCATTTTCAGAGCATCCTGGAGTAGTGTACTGAGAAAGGGAACAAACCAGGCAGGCTGCTAACGTTGATGCTGCCTCAGACAGAGATTTCTTGTACAAAACTACAAAAGCCAGCTGGAGCCATTCAGCAGGATAAAGTCATCATTTTTTGCCCAGTCTTAAGGCAGTCATTCTGTCTGCTCCATCTCTGGCCTTTCCTATGTGGTCAGCCTGAACGAGTTTAACTAAAGGTGCAATTTTTAACGAGCTTACTAAGACAAATGAAAATACACCATCTTAAGCCTGAAGCCAGCATGCATACAAGGGTCCAGTTTCTCCATCTGTAAGGCACAAAGAGCTGCATTTTACAGAATGTCAGGGAGTTTTGCTGAGAGATTTTGCCTTTGAGCTGCAAAGGAAATCACCCCACGAGCTTCCATGCTCCTGCATGATAGAAAAGGAAGATTTCAGCTAAGGACTGCCTGGGAAAGGAGAGTGGTTAGCAAGGCAAAGACACCGTGTGAATACAGGGCTCTTGTTGTGACCTAGGACATGATATTCGGCTTTTGGTAGGAGTATGATCAGCATGACAATCAGGATGAATGCATGAGAGGAGCCAAGTGTCCTCCCCACCTCCCACAGCAGCTAACGCTGACCCACTACCAGCAAACCCAAGCTCCCCAGCCCTTCTGGGGCTAGTGCCAAGGGGTAAAACACAATCACTGGTCAAAAACTTTTTATCTGACCTGAGCTCTTCTTTTTTCTCCTCCCTGTGAATGAATTTCCAATCCATTAATAACTAAGGAGAAGATTAACAAATCCCTACAGAGAATAAACCCCTCAGTACCTAGATTTTTAAGGCATATTATCTAGATTTAGGCAACTTGCATCTAAGAATCCTACAACAGTTAGCTGAGTCTGGTCATTCGATAGCTATATCTAATAAATACTGAATTCCACCAAAAACTCCACACAGTAGAGAAGTTACGTTCCCGTATCAGCATCCAAAAAGGCAAGTAGGAAGATCTGGAGCTAGACAGACATTAATCCCAAACAATGCAGTAGAAAGACAATACAGCATGTCATTAATAAAGAATGAAAGTGTATTTTAATCAGTGTGCTGCTAGGAGGCATGAACCAGAGAGCAGAATTATGGCAGGGACTGAAAGGATTGCTAGAGACTTTTATAGCCTCCAGAGTTGCGTGTAACGGCGCAAGGCAGCTTGGGTGAGGGACAAATGGCAATGTGAGATTAGTCAAGAGCACAAGTCTTTAAATCAGTTTGGCTAGAAGGTAGAATAGCTGGCAGAATTAAACACTTTTAAGCACCATTTATTGGAAATTTTAATGTCACTTCATTTTCGTCAGGGAAATCTGCTTTCCTTCTCTGGGGCAAACACAAAGTAACCGGTGAAGAAATGACACGGTTTTTAAGGAGCTTGACACACCATGATCAGACAGTCCAAAGAAAAAGCCCCCACTACATGGTATCTCTAAGCCCCACACTTAATAGATTAAAGTGACATTGCTCACAAGGTGAACGTCAGCCAGTAGCACAGGCATAAATGACACTGTGAGCGCTCCATCCATTTTCATCAAGAGTTAGTAACAATTTTAAGTCACTGCTTGTAACAATAGGAAAAAAAAAAAGGAAACCCAAAACCCTAACAACTTTGACAGACTGCTGAGAAGGGCAAAGAAACCCTATAGAGACATCAGGATCATTTGGTAAGATACCTCCACTGAAAGATCACATACATCACAGTGTACCCTCAGTAAACTGGCTGATGATGCTAAAGTGAGAGAAGTGGCTGATACACCAGAAGGCTGTGCTGCCATCCAGCGAGATCTGGACAGACTGGAGAGCTGGGCAAAGGCCCAAATGAAGTTCAACAAGGGTAAGCATAGAGTCCTACACATGGAGAGGAACACCACCATGCTCCGGTACAGGTTAGGGGTAGACCCGCTGGAAATCAGCCCCATGGAGAGGGACCTTGGTGTCCTGGTGGACAATAAGTTCTCCATGGAACAGTAATATGCCCTTGTGGCCAGGAAGACCAATGGTCTCCTGAGGTGCATAAAGAAGAGCATGGCCAGCGGGTTGAGGGAGGTTCTCCTCGCCCTCTGCTCTGCACTGGTGAGACCACATCTGGAGTACTGTGTTCAGTTCTGGTCTCCCCAGTTCAAGAGGGACAGGGAAATACTAGAGGAAGTCCAAAGGAGGCTACAAACATGATGAAGGGTCTGGAACATCTCTCTTGTGCGGAAAGGCTGAGAGCCCTGGGGCTGTTTAGCCTGGAGAAGAGAAGCCTGAGAGGGGATCTTGTGAAGGTTTACAAATATCTGCAGGGTGGGGGTCAAGCAGAAGGGCCCAGTCTCTTGTCAGTGGTGCCCTGGGATAGGACAAAAGGTAATGGTCACAAGGTGAAACACAGGAAGTTCCACCTCAACATGAGGAAAAATTTCTTCCCTGTGAGAGTGCCAGAGCCTGGCCCAGGCTGCCCAGAGAGGCTGTGGAGTCTCCTTCTCAGGGGACTTTCAAAACCCGCCTGGCTCTGTTCCTGTGTGGCCTGCCCTGGGTAATCCTGTGTTGGCAGGGGGGGTTGGACTCCATGATCTGCAGAGGTCACTTACAACTCCTGCCATTCTATGATTCTATGATCCAGTTCATTCTCTCCACATCAATTTTTTCCAAGAGCAAAACTGTAACTGAAATCTGTTCTAAGCCAGATGAAGCGTAACTGTGTCCTCCCTTACCCAAAGCCACAGTGCTAAAGCAACAGTGCACAGCCAGCCTTGGGTACACAAACTAATAGCTCCTGGGTCAGGCCATAATGCCTATTTCCCCAGTGCACCTAAAGGAAGCTTATAGAGAGCATCACTGAACTATCATGGGGAAGCTACAGCTGCTGAACTAGGGTGAAAGAACTGACTGGAGTCAAGGACAGTAGGTGGAAACTCAAGCACGTTACTTCAAGCCACAGGTCTCTGTCCCCTTGTGGGATTTTACATAAGGAATTTGTGCCTAACACTCTAAGGGAGTTTACCACCTAAATGCTTGTACAGAAATCAAGACCCATCTTGTAGTGACTTGGTGAGTCTGTCTGAAAGCACTCCAGAGAGCTAATGATGGAGAGAGCTCCCGTGCTGTGGTAATGGATAGCTGCAGGTGCTCTAGACAAATACACTATCATCCTGCTCTCATATCAGCTTGGAAAGCCTCCTTGTAGAAGTATTTCTCAGTATGTCTGAAAAGATCTTATTATAATTGGTCCTTAAATAAAAATTCCAGCACTTTCATGGCCCCTTATTAACTGAGATAAAATTTCAGTAAGGAAAGAGACTGTGGTTTCAAGGGTCCACTGAATCTCTAATCAGCGTATAAGATTTTTTAACATACTTGTAAGATATGAAAAACACATTGCCTTTTGTGTTTTTTTATTTTTATTTTACTTTCCTAACGGGCTCCTCCAAACAGCTTCATTTAAAATGGCCTTTCTATAGCACCTGGTGTTTTCTTTGGCAAATTTGGAGAGCTGGGTTTTGGGATAAAAGTAAATTGCACCAAAAGACCAAAACGGGATTAGGAGATTTGACAGTACTCCATAAAAATAAGTTGTGCACGGGCAAAGGGGGAATTTTTCAATAAGTCACTTCAAAGATAAAAGCTCTGGAAGAAAATGTTCTGCTTGGTGGCAAATTCATCTAACTCTTGCAAAGCCTAAAGGAGGATCTAGAAGGGAGGCAGAGGTTATGCACCACGAGAATACACACAAACTCTCACATCTTATTTCATAGATGATTAGGTGTGGTTTTCCATACAAGGCACACATGCACTTGAGCAATGGCATAGTCCTAAGGTGGGACCTTTACATCAGTCTGTCTCGCAAGCAGTTTGGGGATAGGGGAGACAGAAACAAGCAAATTCGCAAACATTCACAGGCTTTTTCATTGCCATCCCCATCCCCAATTTTCTCCCTTACTCCCTCACATCACATTATGCTGTAAAAATATCTAGGGATCAAGGGGGATAAAAAGTGAATCGTACTTGCGAGGATGGACACAGGAGACTTTGCCTACACTACAGGTGTAGGTCAAGCTGCAGAGCACTTCTTTCCCAGCCCCTCTGCTATCACCGATAGCTCTGATAGTGCAGGACAGATTTCTGTCTCACCCGTGGCAGAAGACAGCACCTTCCTTCAGCACACTGCACATTAGAAGAGTGATCTGAGCAGCAAAACCTTCAGAAGGTACATAACCCGTGCCAACAGATAGCAACTGCTTTATTTAATACTTCCCCTATTAGAGATAAAATAATCCTTCTTCCCTCTAATCCTTCTGCATTCTTGCAATGCAGACAGGGAGTATTTGCAAGTAATTACAACCTATCATGGTACTCTTTAGGATAAATTAAACTATGTTGCTGTCTCAGTGCCACGTAATTTCTTCTCATTTTCAGCCATGCCTCTAAGAACGAGCATCCCTAAAAGGTTTCCAATCTAATCCCCTTTTATTACTAAATTGACATTAGATCTAGAACTTTCCACTAAGTACAGGGAAACAGCACTAATGTTAATCACTTACATGTGGTCACTAATGTAATAATAGCAGCCACTCTAAAAGATCCCAAGCTCACAGCACTGCCGGGGCTAACGGCAGTGGGAAGGGGCAGGGAGGCAGCGAGTGCAGCCCTAGTTCAAGACAGAAGCCTAAGCACAGAGGGAACAAGAAAACATGAATCTAAACAACTGAACTGCAACAATTCTCAATTATATCATTTACTTATAGATAGGAAAAAAAAAACCCACTCAAACACCATCTGCCAGAAGAATTAGGGTCTCCTCAACATTTGTTTCCCCTTAATACGTTTTCATGCATTTCCAAGGCCACTGACTGGATTTCTGCCATGCTGCAGTGGGGCACAACTGGGGCTGAGCGTCCCTAAGGATTTGACTCAGCTCAGGAGTGGCTACTAAGAATACCACAGCTTCTTAGGACTCAACTAGGAGACAAAACTCCAAGTAGACATTCTGAAATATACAGACTACCACAGAGTCATGAAACTAAAAACCTCAGGCTATAGTAAATAAAAAAAAAAAAGCCTTAGAGATGTTTTCCTGTATACAAAATAGAGACACAGGGAGTAGTTAAGCTGCTTTCCTCAGAGCCATAAGAACTAATGCTATTACTAGGTTTAAGCTTTCTGATATGGTTCAGTTCCACAGACAATGATGCATTATGAAAAGAGGCACAGGCTCAGAGAGGGATTACATTACTAGTTCTGTACTGTATTACCCAAAAAGATCAAAAATTGAAAAGGCATCACTTTACAATGAGCAGCTTTCCTGTCCAACAAGAAAAGCAATGGTTCCTTTATTTTTTATGTCATAAATGAAACAATCTTCAACTTGGTTCCATTAGGCACATAGGCATCGCTTGGTTCCAGCAGAAGCCACAGCTAAAGGAACACCTCTTGTTACAGTGAAGGAAATAAAGGTTAAACAGGACAAGCTTTCCATTATTAAGGTTCCAAAACCAGTGGAAGAGGTTGTCTGCAGAGGCAATAAAAATCTTCAATGTTGGGTTTCTTGAAAGAATATTTTAAATACATGAATGGCTTGAGTGTACTGGATCCTTTCTTAGGGTAGAGAGAAAGACTACTGTGGTGTCTTAAAGTCCTTTCCTGACCTGTTTTCACAGACTAAGTCTGCAAACAAAAGATGTATTCAGACTTGAAGGTAGTACAACAAAATGTTCCAATTTGTATACTGTCAAATCATTTCGGCTTCTCTGGAAAGCATGGCAAATGCATTTCAATGCTTCTATTGCTTCTGGCTGCTACTGTGACATACATAGCAAGCAACTTCCACTATGTTTAGAAGACTGCTACTCATATTTTGAGGAGTAACAAGAGAAAAGGAGCAAATCATTGCAGGCTTTCGGGTACCACTGCTGTCTATCTGCAACATACAGGAGAAACTTCATTGCACTTCTTTTTGACTGCTCCAGCCTCACACACTTTGCCCCTCTACAGACTAAAGAAAATGAGAAGACCAAAGATGGCTTTTTCTCACTGTTTAAAGGGAGAAGAGAAGCAGGCGGGATATTCCCAGGGTTAAACACACCTGCTTGCTCAGTCCACAGAGATCTCTTAGCCAGCCCATCCTATTTCATCACTTTTGCCTGTGAAACAACAGAACTTTCCTTCATGCCATTTTCCAGCTAGTGCACAATCCTAGAAGAAATAGCATGGTAGGAAGGTGCTCCTATCCCTGGAGTCAGGCCAGTCAAACCTCAGAGCCAGAGCAGGTCCATTCCCAAACACGTTCCCTGCAGCACCAAACCAGAGAAGACCCAGAAAGCTGTCTGCTTTCTGGAGGAGTACATTCAACTACAGAGCTCTGCGTTGCTCCAGCCAGATGGCCACTGGTACCTGAACTACCTCCCATGTATGTGCCATGTTAAGTCCATCGATGCTTTTCACACCTTTGCTCATTTACCATCTTTCTAACTGGATTGCTGCATATGTAGGAGGTGGCACAGGCATTCACACACAACCTGACACAAAAGGATATCGTTGTATCTTTTTGCTCACACCAAGAAACAGCAACGTGCTGTGGTAACAGTGTTACTGCAGCCCTTCCACACATCTGAAAAAGGCTTAGCACTTCTCTTCCAACTAGATCTGCTAGTTTGAGTCTCTCCTCTCCTATAAGCTTTGACTCAAACACCGTAAGTTACAAAAAAGCCTGTAGGAGTAATGCCTGCAGTCTTGAAAACCAACCTTTTGTTAACTCAAACGTTGCTGCCAAAGCTTGAACACTGTCAGTGCTCCAACAGATTATGTTGGAAACCGAGACACCGTTATTAACACTTCACCAAAAAACATCAGGTCCTGCACTGAGCAAAGTTTGGCTCTGCAACTTTCCAGGCTCCTCCTGGCTTCCCTATGGCTACAGTTAACTCTGCTGCCTGGGAGGACATTTCAGCTCCCAGCCCAGCTACCCTCCAATTCCAGCTCAGGCTGAAACCTGGATCTGTCCTTTTGCCTCACACCAGGGATCCCAGAAGGACACCAGGATGTGCAGGGCAGACAGGAGCCGAGTGCTATCCCCATTAGCTCCAGAGGGGAGCAGCCAGTGGAGCAAGACTCCAGCATGCACTGTAGGACAGATGTGCACCACAGCTTGAAGGCACATGGTGTAGACTGACAGTACAGCTTAAAATACCTGAGGAAGGTAAAGGAAGCTGCTCCCTGACCACCTCTGTGCTAGGAGAGGCCATCTGCTGCTGCTGCTGATGATGATGATGAAAGTACATTCTTCTCCACCTACCAGTTCCTATCCTTCCAAAAGGAAAAGGCTCAAACTCCTTCTAAAACCTGCACACCTTCCCACGCTTAGGCAGCTCAGCTACCAAAGCACTCAAGCAGCAACGCCGTCTGCGCCACTCCGAAGCAGGACCTTGCAGAGATTAAGCTTCCTAACTTTTAAAGGGAATTCATCTGTTTTAAAGCCAACATTTTGCTGTATTTTCTTTACAACAATAAAACACTAAGATATTGAAACACGGTCTCCTCCTGTACAGATTCCACAGCTGAACAGAACTCAGCTCCTGTCGCGTTTCTCGGTACTTCAGATCCTTTGGTTTCCATCACTACACGAGGGTGTACACAGGGAAAGGCTCCATCTTCTCCTGGCTGCCAAGTAAGAGTGAAATACACATCTGCTCACTACAAACAGAAGTTATTAGTGCTTTCTTTGCCACAGTACATCTATGAAACTTAAAAAAGAAAAAAATTAACAAAAAAGCCACCCCAGGACAAACTGCCCTTTAAGGGTCAACAGGAACCTCTCAAGTTCAACAAGAGGAAGTGCCAAGTCCTGCCCCTGGGCAGGAATAACCCCAGGCACCAATGGATGCTGGGGGCCACCTGGAAAGCAGATTGGCAGAAAAGGACCTGGGAGTTCTGGCAGACACCAAGTGAACAGAAGACAGCAAAGTGCCCTTGCCACGAGGCAGCTAGCAGGCTCCTGGGCCCCATGAGGGGAAGCCACTGCCCTCTCCTCACCACTGGTGAGGCCACACCTAGAGTATCGTGTTCAGTTCTGGGCTCTCCAGTACAAGAAAGGGCCATACTGGAGAAAGTCCAGGGAAGGGCCATAAAGATGATTACAGGACTGGAGCATCTCTCCTATGAGGAAAGGCTGAGAGAGCTCAGGCTGTTCAGCTGGGAGAAGATTGAAGGAGGACCTTATCAATGTGTGTAGATATCTGAAGGGAGGTTGCAAAGAGGGCAGAGCCAGGCTCTTTTCAGTGGTGCTCAGTGGCAGGACAAGAGGCCACAGTCACAAAATGGAACAGTGAAGGTTGCAGTTAAGTATCAGGAAACACTTCTTCCCCTGTGAAGGTGACCAAGAACTGGCACAGGTTGCCTAGGGAGGTTGTGGAGTCTCCCTCCTTGGAGATACTCAAAAGCCATCTGGACAGGGTCCTGCAAAACCGGCTCTAGGTAGATGTGCTTGAGGAGAGGGGTTGAACAAAATGACCTCCAGAGCCCCCTTCCAACTTCAACCTTTCTGTGTTTGGCAGACAAATCTAAGTCAAAGCTCATCTAGACATGTTGATCTCTGACCTCCAGCACCCCGAGTACACAATTAATCTAGAACTTAGTCTTTGATTTCATACCAAGCTCAAGCATTATCAGTACATAAAGGTTAACTCTTGCTCCCATCAGCATCCTTCCTTCTGTTCTTCTGGATGATAGCTGCCCACAAGCTTTGTCTTTGTCCTACCCACTCTGAATTAAAAATAATTCTTTGTAGTTGAAGCCGAAGTTCGGAGACCATACATTAACAAATATAAAATATTCATATATACATTGTTTATATTATTATATTTAAAGTATATTAATAGCAATGCTTGATAATTATATTAGACTTAGTATATTGTGTAACAATTACATTTTGTTTATATAATGTATTACACAGTAAATGTGTTAGATATTATTAAAACTGCCTTCAGCTCGGGCAGCTGCTGCTGCTGCTCTTCCCTGAACTTCAGGTTACAGCTTTCCTCCTAATCCTAAATAGTAATGAGATGCTCCAGATCTAGCTCTGTTAAAGAACAAGTTTCATGCTGTCATGAACATCATGATCTCAGATGAGAAAGTCCAGCCTGACAAGCAGCAAGAACCGAGAACCAAGCGCTCCTGTCAAAAGGAGCCAACCAGCCTTGTTCCCAGAACCCAATAAATCCAGAGCTGATCATACACAAAAACCACCAAGTTTCCTTCTAGTCATGATTTGACACTTCTATTTTAAGGCTTCTGAGGGTTTGGGGTTTTTTTTTGCTTCTAAAATAAAGAACTGGAGCCCAGGAATATATAAAATGTGCACAAATGCTGCAGAAACTAGTAGCATGGGAAAAAAAAAAGCCTTCAGGAGTTAATCACCATGACCATTTTAACTCCAACAGAAAGGATCAGATGTTACTTGGCAACAAGGATAAAACTTTTACCCTTGCATTAAATTCAGCCACAGAAAGCAAGCACCCAGCAGTTTGGAAAAACATCTTCGGAGTTCTCTGCCTGTATCACCCTTCATCGGTTTTTAATTAAGGTGCCACAGGTACTCAAGAGCAAGGTATGTGGAAACCCTACAAAACTTGGAACAGTTTTAAGGGAGAGCCTCCCTCTTTTTCCCCCAAAAATCTAATGCTGTTGGAAAGTGACCAGGAAAAACAGCTTATTATTTTGCCTGTGATGGCCCAGCTACCTCAGAAAACCATGAAATGATTTGTCTGGCAAGATGAAAAAGCCCTGCTCATAAAAGTACTGCTGTCCTTCGTGAAAGTATCTGTAAGCAAGACATTGAACAAGACAGGCCCTGTGGGCTGGGTGCAGCACCTCGAGTATTTGTATCAACCCTCCAGTAGCTAAATAGCAGTAACTTGTGCTGGTCACAGCACAGGCTGCCCAAGTTTGAAGTGTCTGAAGGAAAAATGCATTCAGTTCAGCCTCAAAACATAGAATATTACATTAAATCATGGGGCAAGACTAGAAGGATTATTGTAGTTCACTATACATCAGGTTACTGGAAAACAGTGGAACTAACAAAATGAAACACACAAGAGTGGTTACCCGTGGTATGTGATGGCAGCAAGAACACCACTGTTTCCTGAAGTTCTGCCAAGGTTGATGAGACAGTCACTGGTATTGTTTGAGGACTTCCTAAACTCACATTTTCATTTTAAGACTGACTCTGAGCCAGCTGTTGATTTCATTATTGCAGTAGAACAGGAAGAGTGATGCTGCAGTTTGGATAAAAACCCCACTAGCAAAAAAAATAAATAAAAAAGGGCATCTTGATATCTCCACAAGAAGCCTGTCCCACCTCCCTTTTTAAAACAACAGAAGGAGAAATCCAAGACAAAACTCGTAACACTTCATAGTATTCTCAAGTGTTAAGTTCAAGAAGATGCAACTGCAGAGCCATATTCTTCCAGGCTTATATAAAGACTACAGAAAACCTTTGCCAGTCACAAGCACTTCACTGCTAGTCAGTATTTTTAAAACTTGAGTACAGAGTAAAAGAACTAGAAACACCTTCAGTTTTAACAGCCATGATCATGTAAGATTTCCCAATCACCTCCTTCTGGTTTTGTATTTTCTTATAAAACTGTCACAGCAACGGACACGGTCTTATTATGCAAGAGCAAACAATAGCTATCTCCATTATCCTTCAGCTACCTACTGAGATAGATTGAAAGGTCTCCTCTGACTGCAACACTCCACAGTCCCCAAAGACACCAGCCTAAATGGCTATTTAGAGGAGGTTAGGGTACAACTTGCAATTGTTTCAGATATGCTTGTGTTACAGCTACGACAGTGCAAGTGCACTTGGAGATAGCAGTGGTACAATTCTGCCCAGCAAAGGGGAAACACAGCTTTCAAAGTATGAGAATAGTCTTATTTGAAAGACAGCAGTCACCCCTTCTCTCCCCCCCACCCCCCAAGAAAAAAAAAAAACCAGGAGGAAGGATTAAAAACACCAAACAAAACCAAAAACCATCACATGAATGTAATAGAGTTAAGAGTAACTGATGCTAAATTTGCTCTAACAAATAGTGGAAGTACAGAAACCCACCCCTCCATTAGACAGCTTCTTAATAGAGCAACGATGAAAGGAAGCCCTGAGGAATGGCTTTAGGAAAAGCTTTTTCTCAGAGACTTAACCAAACCTGCTTAAAAGATGAAGACAGAGAAGTTAGTTGCAAGTTCATTAAAAACCATCTGTTTTCCATTAAATAAAAAACAAATTAAAAAAAAAGAAAGAAAGAAGCTGTTTAACTGCTGTCAGTCTCACTAAATATGCTGTTTCAGAATATTCCTCTACCCAGAAAAAAATGTGCAGGGATAGAAGGAGCAAATGACTTGATTCTTTTGCAGAACAATGCCCACTATTCAGAGCGCCCTGCGGTTCCTCCCTTTGACAAGGGCTGCCAGATTTGGCACAGGCAGAATGAGAGATGAATCCAGGTCGTGTGATAAAAGGACCTTTTGTGGGAAACTGAAAACTCTCTTCTCAACACAGGGATTCACCCCAACTAGGGGGAAAATATGTATGGAAATAAATTACAGGCATCTGATGGCATTATGATACTTGCCTCATAATACTGAAATAATACTAAGTAAGTTATTCAGAGTTTTAATGCTCCCACAAGTTTCCTCTAGTGCTAGCCTACAAAATCCAAAATCCTTTGACCTCAATACTAACCACATTTGCATATTCTGCATGAAACAGTAATACAAATCTAACATTTTAATACAATATGCATGTATATTTAATATGACATTTACATTATCCTACTACATTAACAATTCTACAGACAATACTTGTTAAAACCAACTAGCATGGTTAAGTCTTCAAATTCTGATATTGTTTTCTAGCAAGTGTAAAACAGAATAGAAAACAAAGTTTCTTTGTGAGGAATAGTGTATTTTAACAGAAGCAGCCAAGACCTGCTGCAAAATACAGATCATGTATGCTGACATGTACACAAAACCTTGCAGTAATAAAGGTACTGTCACTGGCTATATTTACAAGAAACTGCCCCATAGTTCAGTTACCGATTGCACTATAGAGATTATTATAAAACCACAACACCACAGCATCCTTGCCTTGTCCTTCAGAAGTCAGAAACAATTTGTTTGTAAGAACTGACCTTGTTTAAACTGCATGTGCTAGAAAATATACAACTCTGCAATAGGAAGAGGTTACAAAAGTTGAATACTGTGGAAAAAAAAATTTATTAGTCTATACAAGTCTTCTGAAACAAACCATTGGCTTTGATACAGTAAATTCAAGTGAATACTCATTGCAATAGTATTTTTCCATACAGAGATCAAGAAGCCCTACAGCTTCCCATTTAGTGTCTGTGACAGGAAGTTTTATTTCTGAACAAGTAGCCGCACAAAGCAGACATGTGACAGAGGTCTTCATAGCCACAGTGAGCTACAGTTTGAGAGAGTTATATTACAAACATTTAGAAAAATTAGGCATCTGTACTGAAGTGTGGCAAATTGATTCACAATGAAAGAACAAAGATGTCATTCAGACCCCATCCCAATAATGAAGACTTTCTACAGCAAGTCTAGAGAAGACTGCATCATAAAAAACTGAAGAGTGCAAGAGTACCACAAATTTAGTATATAAATATCACAGGATTAAAACTCCAGTTAAGCCATCAACTGAAGTGATGATTAAAAAGAAAACAGGGAGTCCCCCAGTTTTGCAAAGGAAGCTTTCAAAGCATCTCCAAGAAGGTGCTGATACCAACTCTGGCCTGTGCCAATTTGTACTTTAGACAGCTGTGCTAAAAGACAAAAATTTAGCAGATTTGTCCAAAAACTGTCTCGTCTTGCTGTCTTTAATACCATTAAAAAAAAAAAGCATTTTACTTTAAGAGATGAAATGTAACATTTATAGCTCAAAGTGTTTTCAAGATTCGTGCACACTATAACTCTATAATTTCAAGAGTATTTAAAAAATAAGACAAAGAACAGACAATGCAGTAATGTGTTTCTGTTAGATGGGTTTGTTTAGAGTAGTTACATGATGAATGTAAGCAGCTGTAAAATTTGTAGTGCATTTGTTCTTGCACATTATTAATGCTACTTATAAAAACCTGAAGATTGCAAATTGGGCATGCTTACCATAACATTTTCAAACTGGGAAAGCTGCAGAACATTTTTTTTTTTTCCTACAAGTGTTCACTGCCATGATACAAAACAAATATGTGCAAACTGCAAGGTCCCTAAAAATAGCATATAATGAGTTTATGTACAGAAAGATGTCACTATCTGTTTAAATATGCAAAGAGTAAGCTTCCCAAAGTTTATAACATAGAACAATATCCACCACATGCTCCTCCTCCTCCGTATCCTTCTTCCTTGTTTGTTAACTTTACACCTCTGTTTTGGCTCTCACTCTCCCACAGTCCAGGAGTCTGAATGATTTTTTCAACAAGCTCTTCAAAGGCACACTGTACACCATCGCAGGTTTTTGCACTTGCCTCTGGAGAAGGGACACAAGAAGTCAAGTGTTAGCACAGCTTCCAGCAACTTTAGTATTTCTCTTTCAGTTAAGTCTCAACCTACAACCTAGACTCACAACTTCCACAATATATTCTATAACACAGCAGCACCAAAATTATCAGGTTTGCAGATTTCTGTGACCGCATAAAGCAGCGCCTCGAAAGACTCTTTAAGAGCTTCCAAGTTGAATGTCACTATAATATATGGAGACAACTACAGCTCAGCTTTGTTTTGCTGTGGAAAGCACTTCAGTAAGAAGGATTCCAACTTAAGCTGTTCTGTATTTCAGTTGTAATGCAGTAGTCAGAACTAAGTATCACCATAGCACAAAAAGCAAGGATCCATACTGTTGGATTCTGGGTCAGCCTCCATGACACAACTCATCTGATATAAAGCAAGAAGGGATCTCAATTCTTTTGCAGTTGAAGAATTCTAGGTACCTTCACTTAGTTTTCCTTAAGCTAAGCCCAAGCAATGTTGTTACAGGGTGTATTAAGAGAGCAACAGATACCATTTGGTCCCACTAAGGCTTTCCCTGTTCTTCTACATAACCACGCAGATACTTAGCATGAAGTATACATGTTTAGGTATATTCAATTTTCATGCATGTTTTCATCTTCCATGCACTTAACAGCTTGTGCCTCAACTCTCAGCTTCCATTTCCACATCTCACACTGCGGCCAAAAAGAAACACGGCAAAGTACTAGACAAAGATACGTCATTAGTCAGAGAGGAGGAACATAAGTCTAAGTACAGGCCATGTCAGTGAACTGCTTTGCTACTGGAGTCATCCTACAAAAAAAACCCTTGCAGGTTCTTAAATGAAACGTGCAATAAACTTACGCATAAAGAACCATTTAATCACCCACTTAATCATTACAAGGCCTTGCCTACAAGACCCACCTCATTTTGCAGCAAGATGAGACCAACACATTTGACCCAGCCATGATTATGTCATTATTCCATTCCATCCACCACTTAGAAGTTAATTGTATTCCTACCTGTTTTTACATTTCTGTCAAGTACCAGCTCTTTTGCTCTGCTGAAAGCTGGCCACTAGGTACCAGGTTTCCCTCTTTCATTTTGCTCTGTTATTAATGTAGCAAGTCAACTGGGAGAAGAAATCGGCTGAAACACCGAACCTAAAACAGGCTTTGCAAGACCCATCCTCAATCCTGAGGAATGTCAGAATACTCATCCACATTTAGATTAGATATCTGGACATATTTAGGGACAATTTTTGAAAAAATGGGAATACCTATTATCTTTGCACCTACTACAGCTGAGAAATATTCATTGGCTTGTACATATTAGGACAATTAGTCATACAGAAGTGGTACTTTACGTCACAAAAATCAAGAACCCTGCAAACATCTGCAACATACCTATGAACAACATGGAATGTTTTCTTGCAAATTTGAGACCTTCATTTCTGTCAACTTCACGGTTTTCCTATAAGACAAAGTATTAATAAGCATTATTAACAAAATACACCAACAGATTGCTTACTGCAGTTGAGTTCAGTTTACCTTATCGATCTTGTTTCCAACTAGCATTTTCACTATGTCATTCCTTGTGCAGTACGTTTCCAGTTCATTTAACCAGTTATCCAGCTTGACAAAAGTGTCTCTTCTCGTGACATCATAAACTGAAAGATATTAGCAATAATATTTCCACAGTATTTTTCCACAAAATCATAGAATGGTTTTGGTTGAAAGGAACCTGGAAGATCATCTAGTTCCAGCCACTTCAACCAACTTCACTTCAATTCCTTTCACTAGACCAGCTTGCTCAAAGCCCCATCAAACCTAGACCAGCTTGCTCAAAGCCCCATCAAACCCGGCCTTGAAGACTTCCAGGGAGGGGTCATCCCTCAAATACAGTTTATGCTACAAAAGTAACAGAAATTATGGCTTTTTGAATTAGAAAACTGAAGAATTCCCAAGGATTCCAATTTACTCTACTACAGCAAGACAATAACTGGAAAAGAAGTTTAACATCCTCTGTCTGAAGTTACTGATGATAGTAATGCAGAGGAACTCTAAGATTCAGTCACCTACTGGTTTAACTAAAAATGGAATCTGATGACCAAATCCTCACAAGTATCAGTGAGCTACCAAATTTTCAGCATTTTCATGGTTCGAAGACTTTCATCTTTGTGTGGGATATAAGTAATAAGCCATGCTAGGAGCAGAAAGGCAGACAAAAAGCAGTTTTTGCTAAACCTAAAATCCACTACACAGCAACTACCTAATAGCTACCATTTCAAGCTATTAGAGTATCTTTTTCCTTCGTTCTCACATCCCATGTGCAGACAGTCATAAATAGCTGGTATTGATCAAATCTGTAGCTTGCCTTGCATGAGCAGCTTTACTATTAGAAAGTCATTTAACAAAGTAGTAGTCAGAATAAGATAAAATGGGAGAACAAATCTCAGCAGAAGAACTTTATAGCTCCCAAACAGTGCTCCCTTACTTTTACAGCTTTCAGTAGTAAGTGGCAGGTTCAGTGCCAGCATCTAAGTGACTTGACAAGACATGCCTTGACAGCATCTTCCCATACCAGGAAGATAATGCAATTCAGACTTGGGAAACAGTACATACAAAACAACATCTACCAGGAAATCACATGACAGAGGTTATGCCAAATTAAACAATGTAACTGGACACAGTACCTCACCAAGAATCTCTCAACTCAGACACAACTTCAAAAAAAATTCAACTCACTTCCCTCCCCTTACTTTAGTTAGCTCCTCACTTCCAGCAGTGAAGAGCTTCAGAGCTCAGAGCCCACTTAAAAGAAAAGCAAAAGAGACTTTACTGCAAAGTTGCAATTACGGGTTTTGGCCTGGGCTTCTCCCACACAGATTGATGCTTTTTACGTTCCCAGCTAGTCTTTTTTTAAGTGATTCTGACTATGTAACATCACATCAGTATGGAGACACAAACAGCAAGAAATCCCAGACAGAATCCACAGTGTTTATACTAATTTCACTAGGAAAAAGGGAGACAAGAAAGCGTACTATATACATGATACAGAAAGAATACACTGAGAAGAGAATTTTTTTTTTTTTTTTTAAACTCTGGCCTCAATAAGCACACACAAAACCCAGAAGTAAAAGGCAAACTCCTGGCAGCACTGGAATAGTTCCAAACTACCCCTTCAAAGTGCAGTAGCTTTAAACCTCATGCAAAAGGTTCTTGGGCTGGTGAGAATGACTACACGAGAAAGAGGTCAGACATCAAATTCAAGATCCTTTAGCGAGTTGTTCAACACAGATAAAATGTTTTTTCAGATCAATTAGATATTATAGAAAGGTTATATGAGTTTGTAAAACTCCAGTGCATGGGAAAACAACAAACTTACTCAAAATAGCATGCAAAACTATACTTACCTAGGATAACACCTTGTGCACCTCTATAGTAACTGGGTGTTAACGTTCTGAACCGCTCCTGACCTGCAGTATCCTACAAAGCCATTCAAAAAGTTCCATTATTCAGAATTTGTGCAGAATCTAGTTTAGCTCTCAGGTATTCTGCTTCTAGTGAACATACAAAATAAAATTCAGTGTATATTCGGCTATCAGATTAACTGAGTTTATACCTTCCCCTGCTGTTTTGCTGTACGTTAAGATTTTACGCAGTCTGTCCTGGGGATCACCTTTAAACTGTTAGGGGTACAGCAGTACAACTGCCATTTCTGCAGAATCATTTCTTCTGCAGCTAGTATGGCAGAAACCAGCAAGAAAGGAGCATAGCTGCAGTAACAAGCATCAAAACCCATTGCAACAAAACTAGTTCCCTCACTTTAATCACCTTGGTCCAATTAAATGATTCAGTGCCAGAAATGCATTTAAAATGCTATGACAGAGAAGTAGAAATTAAAGTCAGAGGTATTTACGTTTAAGTAAAGTTGAACTGACATCCTCAAATTTAAAGTGTCAATAGGTCTGCAAATCCCCAACTATTAGAATGCTGTTTTCTTATCAGAGATTAAGTTACAGTGCACACTCACTGCAGACTTTATGCAAGGAAGATTTAAATAATTTCATCCAAGTTACTCCAGGTTAGAAAAGACACATGAAACAGCGTGGATTCAAAATGGTTCCCTGACAAAGAATCTGAATAACTTCACTCGACTTCCAATGTTCTGCAAGTCACTCAGTCAACCCCACACATCTCCAGCTTTTGATACACCTTTACAAGCTTCACTTTTCCAGTTTACTTCAGAATTACTTCTTCGTATTCATGAATATGAAAGAAAATAAACACTAAGGTAGTGCTATGTAATATTTTCCATCCCATGATTACTCATCACTCTGCTATCATTCTGGTTTTCCTCCTGTATGTCTCCTTGTCTGTCAGGTTGTTGCGGTTATTTTCCTCGTTAAACCCATTTCTGTGTGTGATGATTAACACTATCACACTAAGACATAAGTCATGTTTGTTAGTCACGATGTGAAACACCCTCAAAGCAACACAACAAGTATTGCAATATATACCTCATGTTCCACTACTACTCTGAGGAATTAAAAGTTGGGGACTTTGCTTACGTGAGAAACGAGGTTTTACTGCTGCAAGAAGTCACCACTGTGTCTGAATATTCAAAAGGTGCTTCAAGTCACACAAGCATGAAGGCTGGTGTGCAGAACAGAGAATGTTTTTACAAAAAAAAAAAAGCTTGGAAGTACTTTTTCTTTCTTCACTTGCCATGAATCTGTAAGTTCTACTTTTAACTAGAGTAGATGTTGAACACTAAGGCTAAGATTACAAACGCTGCCTCTCCCTCTTGCAGCTGCATCTGCTACAAATAACACTGACCTCAAGACTATAAAAGTCTTTGTATGAGGGCTAAGCTAAAAAATTGTTTTGAGAAGTAACATTTGAGCATAAATTTGAGCATGCAATAGTAATTCCTGACCTACTAATACACCACTAAATTGTGCCTAAAACATGTAGGTTAAGAAGTGCAGTCTTTTGAAATCTATCAAGTATAGACAAGAACAATGAATACAGGAAAGAATCAGATTAGCAAAGGCTAACTCTTTAGAAGCTAAAGAATCAATTACTCAAAACAAAAAATTTAAAAAATTAAAAAAATAATCTAGAAATGGCCACATTCACTGCTTCAAAGTCCAATTGATTAAGTACCATTTTATTCCTTCTTTTCTCTACTCCAGACCTGCAATTCACACTGAAGAAGAAAACCTTAGACAACAAAAGTGCCCAATTAGGCAGCTGTCACACAGTTTATTCTTCCACCTGCTGAAAGGTTCAGTATTAATCTCCCACTCCTGCAAATCACCTTCTTATTAGACAGAAAAGGATTCTATACAAACTGTACATTAAACAAGCCAACACTATTCCTAAGGCAAGGCAATACATCAAGAACCAAGACTTACCCATATTGCCAGTTTAGCTTTGTTTCCATCAACTGAAATAGTTTTCACCTTGAAGTCCACACCTAGAGAAAGAAAAATATTTCAGTTCTTCACATTTACTATAGCTATCTTTGAAAGTTTTGTTTTGACAGGAGCAGGAAGAGTAGGTTTCATTAGCTATTCATCAGCTTTGCTCAAATTTCAAGGTTTTTTTGTTGACAGGCATTTGTAAATGCCTAAGGGCCTTTAAAGCATTAACTCAGTATCCTAGGGAATAAGGCAATTACTACTTTTCCTTTATTGAAGTATATGTTCCAGGACAAATACTCAAGTTTACAATTCAAACGGACAAACTTTCTATTCATTAGTCTTATGTGTGGTCTCCTTGAATACATCTGGGGCCTTGAGGAACAGCATACTCTCCAAATAAAGAAGGAAGCTGCACTCAGGCAGCCATTTGCTGTTTCCTTATGTCAAGCAATCTGACCAAGTCCCATCAAGGTGATCATGAGGAAGTAAACCCATACAGAGACTCATCTACTGAATGATTGCTATTCTGTGACATACAGTGTTAGAGGACAGCGATTCCTCTAACAAACATGCCAAATAAGCTTCAGATGATTTGAACACAGTGCCCCTTTTCTTAAAGGGATTCTAGCAATATCAGGGACTAACACCACGCTCAGTGATAAACAAGACAACAAGGTAACAGTTCTGGTGTTGATAAGTCATCTACCTCAACATCTGACAATACCCCTGTATACACACAACTTCCAAGTGTAACAGCAAGCTTTCTGCACTTGGACTTAAAATGGTAGCCACTGTACCTGCTACAAGAATTCCTGCTTTAACTATTCAAACAGCAAATGTTTAAATAAGGCCTCATGGTAAGTGTGCTACACTTATATTCCCAAGACCATGCAAATTACAAACAAGTGCAAACAGCTGCCAAAATACCCTCAAAGTCACAGAGGGTATATAGGGTGCTTGAGAAACTGCACATTGCAAACAGATTTGACTTCTGAGGCTTAAAAGAACTTTATTTTAAACAATAAAAAAAAATACACATAATTTTCATTCTCCTGTTTCACAGCTACAGCTCACTAAAGTTCCAGTGCAGAATGTAGTCTGAAAAAAAAAAAATTCACTTGACACTTCAAGGAAAAAACCATACTCTTTCATTTCAAGCAAAATTTTTTAACTCCCTAACCTAGCAGTCATATAATCCTTCATGAGAATAATGTAGCACCCTAGTACATGGCACATTATTCTCAAGTTATGTTGACAGGACAGAACGTCACTATTAACTTTGTTTTAAACACCAGTTCTTCCAACTTTACCTAGTACACAGAAGACTGCTATGCTAGCAAGTTGACTCAAATTGATCCTAAAGAAGATCCTATCCTGCCAATTTTTCATCACTCAGCAGCAACTTTTAGACTAACAGAATCTCTTCTTCCGATGTAACTGCATATTTCTTTCCCTGAACTGTAAAAATCACCATTGCTCAGCCATGATGTCCAACAACTCACAGAGCATTTTTATCCATTAGTCTGACATCAAAACCTCTAACTGTAGATAGTACAAGTCTAGCAGACACCTAATGTAACAAATCAAAAGTATGTCATAGTTTCAAGGAGGAGAACCAATAGCACATCAAAACATAGCCTTTGAAGTGATCAAGTGGCAAGTATAAATCCGGTAAACCAAGGAGCTCAACAGATACAAAAGCCAGTTAACAGAAATAGATCTTATAAATAACTATCTCTGATTATCAATCTGTGGTAAAAGAGGACAAGTAAAAAAATTCAGGGGTCAAGAAAACCTTGTTAAATTGAACAAAGAGGGTACTTATGTTCTCTAAATACTACAGACACGTTTGTGTGACAGGCATCAGGTCTGAGCTCACAAGAGTCATGTTCCTACCCCTGACCACAGAAACCAACAGTGCTTTCCATTGTTCCCTCAAAGGCAGCCAGATACAAGACAGCACTCCTAGACTGTACTCTGTGTGTTGACACCTCCTCCCTTGGCCAAATAGGCCCAGCAGTACACATTAACTTACTATGCACTTACAGTCTGCAAGGAATAGGTCTGTCAACCTTCATGCTGCTCTCACATTGAGGACAGTATGTCATGCTGTATTTACAGGAAATGCAGAATCAGCCCGAGTGTATTATTTGTGTTGTAGGTAACTGAGAAGTTGGAGAGCATAGAGTTGGAGGACTCCAAGTGCAAGGAAGGCTAAAAAGTTAAGAGACATCAGATATTTGCAATCCATTACTTCACTTCTGACCTAGGGATTGTACTGAACACTTAGTTAGAATCTCTCATACAAAGGGCAAGCAAGTAAAGACAAGCATGAGCAATAAGGACAACAGAAAATACTAGTGTGTATATATAGTCTGATAAGATCCAGGAGATGAAGCCTAGTGAACCAGTTAGACTCAAGAGAAAGCAAGGATGGGTGATCTGCTAGGTTGAAGAAAACACGGTTAATCCAACTGAAGCTACTCAAGTAAAAATATTTGCCCAAAGCAGTTTATTAATCTGAGAATACCACAGGATTTTCACAAAATTCTGAAGGAAAAAAAAACCCATAAAATAATAGTTTAGGACTGAATTTAAATTGTAACAAGTAGGTTTGTGCAAGCTACGAAGATAAGGTATATCTCTACAGCTCATTGCAAGGGACCAGTTGTGCCACAGCCAAGGCTTTCCCCACTGCTGTGGTTTTGTGTGCAGTTAGTGCTGGTTCTTTTGGTTTGTTTGAGGTGTGTGTATATATATATAAAAAATGCTCACATTCATTATTCTTCATCCTTTTCCACATCAGAAACAGAGCAGGGTAGGACTTGCCAGTATATCCTGCTACTGGCAGGGTAGGATCTGCCAGCAGTAAACCTTGAGTTGTTGCTATTTAACAGCCAGCAATTAGCTCCCACACATGCTGTTTGTTGCACATTTTGACAAATCCCAAAGAGGAAGAATTATTTTAGGAATTAATTCCTTATTTTCTCAAGTAGCGCTCTGATGTCAGTTTTTGACACTGGTAAAGAGCATTACATATGAACAGCCAAATGAAAAAAAGCACACAGTTAAGGAAAACAAACAAAAACAATAAAGATGACCATGCTGGAAACCGAACTAGCCTACTGGTATCCAAAACATAATTATGAAAGCTGAAGTAGCTATTGTGCACTAACTTCCTGGCCCACATGGGTGACTTACCAAGAAAGTAAGGGGTTTTGAAGTATATACAGTGCCAAAATTTTAGATTAGAATACAAAATTGCCAACTTCACCACCTGGTCTGCTGCATTCCCATTTCCTTCCACCCTATAGCTCCTCATGAACTGAGACGGGGCTACTTGCTCAAGTACTTTTTTTATGAGCAATGGCATGAACAAAACATGTTCCTCCCCTCAGCTCAGTCCTTTACATGTAACAGTACTGCTACTTTTCATTAATTAACATTAATGAAAAACAGAATAGTTTATTGACTTCTTAATCAATTAGAGCTGGCTTTGTTTACAAACAGCTGAACTCAAAGAATAAAAATTATACAAGTCCTTAGCCAGAACTCTTCCTTCAGAGATAGTAAAAATGCAATTGAAAAGCACTGTCTGAAAAAGTCATCTCTATTTATACCCATCAATTATTAATTTGGAACAGAACTGCATCACATTCTTAGAAGTTTCATTTTGCTTCCTTTGACAGCCGTGTACATAGTTGGGTAGATGAAACAAATATACTAATAAGCTGGAATGAACATGAACAACCATCTGAATTCTGGGTCATGCTTCTACAACACAAGTGACATCGTTGTTGGTAGGTATCATACCAACATAGCAATGACACATCACTGTTTTGCTGGGGTTTTTTTGAGCAGCTCTAGATTCTTGGCTGTCTAGCTGCCAAGGAGCTGGAAAAAGCCACACTGCAATTTCCTCCCTACAGAGGAAAAGCAGAAGTCACACAGAGGCCATTACACTCCAGTACTGTCAGGAGCTGCAAGAGCTATCATCCCCTAGTAAAGGGAGTCCTAAGTCTTCTTAGGATAGCTACCAAATGTCATAACACAAGCTGTGGACAGCAATATTCCTATTCAAACAACTTGATAGTTATCTTGCACAGAAAAATCAGTAGATGTAACAATAGCTCCTACATTTCCACTTCAGCTTGAAATGCTGGCAAACAATGAGCTGGAGGTTGTTCCACTACAGCTTTTCACTGCCCATACCAACAACTTCCATCTTAATGGTGAAGGGTGACATTTAGATCTGTTTTCCTAGCCAAGGATGTGTTTTTGCATAAAGGAGATGACTACAGGCCAATGCTTTACACGAATGAGCACTGCAAGCTAAAAATGTCCCCACATCATTCTTTCCTTACAGAGAAGCAGACATGTCTGAACTTCACCACCAGTCAGGCAGGTCTGAACAAACTACAATTTTGTACTAAAGTTGGTATAAATTTTTCTAAGGTAGCATCAGCACACACTTACCAATCGTTGCTGCAAGTTCTGGGTCGAATGTATCATCTGTGAATCGCAGCAGAAGGCTGACAGGGAGGGAAGAAAAATAAGTTACTATTACTGCAGCATTATCTGTAGCTTGTCAGAAGCCTATAAATCACAAGTCTGAAAGGAACAGCAAGATCACATAGCTAAATAAAAACACATCTCATTTTTCCATAATTTCTAAGGAAAAAAAGAAAAAAAGAAGGGAACACAAAAATAATACAGTAGACATGCTCTGCTAGAAGAGCCTGGGTCTATTCTCTGCATTTATTACTGAGTATGTCTCTTTGAAAATATCACACAAGTTGGTAGATCAGTTGCCTGAACAGTCACATGGTCTGCTTCTCAAAATATTTTACTTCTATCTTTTTCTATTTTTGTTCTCTCAGAATTCAGTACAAAAGTAAGATTTTTTTTTGGTTCCATATTGCCTCACATGGTATTTCTGTAAGCTTGAGAAGAAAATTCCAAGTCAGCTTTTCGCCCCAGAAATACCTCCTTGAACTGAGCACACAACAGAACAGTAAGGACTACACCCATCAGAAATTACGTTTAAGAACAGAATTAGCTCATCATTGTTTTACAATTTTCTATCTTTTTTTGTATATAAGGACTCTGACACACATTTTTCCCTCTCCTGATGGATACATTTGCTACCAACAGAACAGCCACAGCTAAGATTTACCAGCACATCCCACTATAGTAGTATGGTGCCTTGAAGAACTGCCCGTAATGCCACTGTACTTGGGGCAAATGTAAATATTTTGACAACAAAGATTCTCAGTATACAATTTTTAAATCATCAGTCTCATGCATCTGTGGCAAGTGCATATTACCATGTGGCAGGCAGCTGTTTGCCATGACTGACAGCTTATATTCATTTCCAGGCTAGAGAAGCAAAACAAAGTCTTATTTATTTTTTTTGTCCTCCTCCTCCCCCCCACCCCCTGTCGTTTTTTTTCCTCCTCTCATCTTTTCACATGTGAATTTAGCAGACAAGTCCTTTTGAGCATTTGGACAGACTTCTGCATTGACAGAAAAGTGACTACTGAGTGACAACTCAGAAGTTAACCACAGACCAACCTCCTTTTTTTTCCCCAGCTTATTCCAGAACCCCCAAACCAAATGGCAGCTGTCTTCACCAAATAATTCAAATAAATTTAAAAAATGATAATAAATGGTAACACATAGGTTTTTTACTGGTACCTTCAGATGGCTGTATCAGGATGCTACTTAGGAATTGCTATTTTTACTTACAGCCAAAACCAGGTTCACTCAAAACAGACAAAATTGTGGAACCCTCACTCAGCCACTAGAATAAAAACATGTTTACAAGTCTTGAGAGTGAAGCCCAGACAGCTTCTACTTTCCACACCTTCCTTTCAAATGCAGATATCCTCTTCTACAAAGTACAGCAGCTCACAAAGAACACGTTTAAGACACCATTTGGTTCAGAAAGTCAACACTCCAACCACTTACTACACCGTGCTAATACAAGTTTAGCGTCTGATCTTTCCTAGTCAAGTAATAGCTAAGTGACACAAATGCAGCAATAGTTCAATATTAAGTTCCAGTATCTGAACAACTGCAGTGCTGTCATTTCATAGCAATTTTATTTCCTCTACATAAAGTCTCTTAACTTTTCTGATGTCAAGAAAAAAAAGCATAGAAGTAGGTAGAGAAAAACACTGTGTATACTGTCCCAGGCAAAATCTTTCCATATGGCCACGTATAAAAGAGATGACCTCAACTAAAAGAAATTTGCTCAGATCATGTCTGTCACCAGAGGCCTACTGTACTAAATTATCAATTCAGTAGCTAATTCAAAGGAGTGACTAATAAATTTTTAACCAGTAAGATTGCTTTGGGTTTTTTTTTTTTTTTTTTCAAATTAGCAACTTACATGTTATTTACAGTCATGGTAGAAGACTGGGATTACTGACATAAAAACGTGAAATCTAACACGACTATATGGTATATTCCCAGATGCCCTCCTGTATTTATACCCTGCTTCTTTTATTATGACCTATGGCTCTAACAAGAAAAAAAAAAAATACTAAAAGACAGCAAACGTAGCTTACACAAAAGCCACGAAAAGGAGAGCAGTTGAGGAGGGAAGAGAAATCAACCTCAGGGTACTTGAGAAAAAGAATTACTCAGCAGAACAACCGGTGGTAGAACTGCCTCACTGTCTGCCTTACACGCCCCTGTCCACCCCTCTACACGCAGTGCTGGATCACTTCTCACTCCACAGGTACGCGCGGGGGCCCAAATTAACCCCCGAGTGCTACGGGGATGTACAAGCGCAGCCATCTTCACACGACACAGCAGGGAGGCCCAGATCCCCCGGTGCAGGCCGGCAGCGCTCTGCTTCGTCTTACATTTCCACCGGGGCCGGGCAGCCGGTCAGCTCTCCCCTCCGCACCGAGGGGCTGGCGGCTGGGGGGAGGAGGGGGGTGAGGGGGAGCCGCGGAGGAGGCAGCGGCCCCGAGCAAGGGCAGCCCCTCGCCTGTGGGAGGGGCGGCCCGAGAAGGGGCGAGGAAGCGCCCCCCGCGGGGCCTACCCCTCCTCCGGGCAGGCCGCGCCCAGGCCGGGCGGCCGCTGAGGCAGACGCGGGGCCGTCCGACGCGGAGGACTAGGCCGGGCCCGACCGCTGCCCCGCGTCGCGGCAGGAGAGGCCGGAGGAAGGCGGGCGCCCCTTCACCTGGACTTGCCGACGCCGCTCTCGCCGATGATGAGGATCTTCAGGGTAGTCAGCACGTCCTCGTCCATCCCGTCAGCGGGCCCGGCCCGACCCCGACCGACGCTCCCCGAGCAGGCTGCGGCGGCCCCGCCTGCGCCTGCGCCTCCCGCCGCCCCTCTTCCCTCTCCCGCTGCCCGCCGGCCCCGCGCACGCGCCCCGGGCGCCTCGGCCGTGCCCGCGGCCTTGGGGGGGGCGGGGGCAGAGGGAGGGAAACCAGCCCCGGGGGGCGGGGCCGCGGGCCTGGCAGCGGCTGAGCTTCGGCCCGGCTGCCTCGGGGCTGGCACTAACCGCAGGTTCGCAGTCGCTCGTTGGTCGCGGTGGAGAAAAGGAACCGGGTGAAATTGCAAAGGGGAAGGAGAAAACCCTGCTCCGGCCGATGGTGGCCGGGCCGCTGCCCGCAATGAGGCGGGGCCAGCTCTGGAGGACGGGGGCGGCTCCTCGGGAACCCACCGCCCGAAGAAAGGGGCGCCTTTGGTCAGAAACCCCGCCGCGTCCAGCCCCGTAGGCCGGTTGATACGTGACGCTAGAGACCTTTCTGCCAGCAGCATTCTCCATCGAGACCCCTAAGTGTCCCCAGGTTTAATTGAGAAAGCCTCTGTTATAACCAGCCCAGCTAACCTGCTGTTACGACTGGAAACCTACCTCGGGCTGTGTGTAAACAAGGGCAACTCTAAAATCAATCAAGTGCGTGCCTGATCAGGGCCTGAAATTGTCCTTGGTCTGCGCTGCCAACCTTGGGCCCACGAGGCAGGCTCTGCTCCTCACCAGACCCTGACTCTGTAGCTGGGGTAAATGGCCTCAGACTCTTGGGCAGCCACACCGAGTGGAAGAGACCAAGCCCTGGCAGCAGGCAGCACGACGCGGGTGCTGTCGTGGGAGAGTGCTGGGTGTTGCCAGAATGCCGGCCGCAGAGGGCACGGGTCTAGCAGAGCCCTGATGTGGCTGGGCAGCTGCCTTCACCTGAGTTACAGGGTCAACACAGTAGCCCTTCTTTTGTTTGTGAAACATCTCTGGCGCCTTGTTCCTTCTGCTTTCAGGATCTTGCTCTCCTGTCTCTCTTACCTCAGAAAAGTAACTCCCAGGATGAGTACAATAACAATAATTATGCTGCTAAATTACGGAGGTGTATTCTATAATTAAACGTGCAAATGGCTAGCTGTGTTTACACCAGGACTGTGCCTGTTTATTAGTAGCATTTTGAGATTTGCTGAGGGTGTGACTTAAGTCTGCGTGATTTGGGTTGTGCTTTGTGGTCGTATAAGAAAGCAGTATGGCTGTGCTCTGCAGTTTCTGTGGACGTGTGTAGGAGCTGCATGGTCTTAGCATGGAACAGGATGAGAATTTGAATTGGGAAGGTGGACCCAAGCAACAAAGTATTCTGCTAAGGATGCTGAATGCCGTGAAGTCAGAGAGTATTTGTATTCTGAGAGATGATTTTTTTTTTTTTTCCATTGTAGCCACAGAATCAAACTATTCAATATGGATATTAGTCCTGATTCAGGTTTTAATTCTGTACCTTCCTCAGAATGAAGGGTTGGCTAGGATGGCGTTCAGATCCTTGACTTTAATGATGGGCAAATGCAAGAAAGGAGGCAAAACCTGCCCTAAATGAACAGTCCCACAGCTCATGTTTATGGATGTGGTGCTTTAAACCTTCCTGAGCATGCCCTTTGAGACTAGGTGTTTCTCTGTATTGTCCTTCTTCAGGTGGAACTATATAGTCCTCTTGTTCCAAGATTGGATCAATCTGCTGCAGTCAGCCAGTTTGCTGTTTGTGGATCTATCTGAACTCTGGAAAGCCACGCTGTGTTATGAATTTTTCATGCCTCTTACTGGAGTCAGTGGTAGTGCATAATTAAAGTAGCTCAGACCCAGCTCCTTTAAAATAAGAATATTAATTACTGTCTGAAAGATGTAAAATAATCAGGGCAAAATATGAGCTTATTTTCCTATTACACTTTTATAGGGTTTCTTCGGTGAAGCCATCCCAAAGCTGGGAGAGACATCTAGCCTGCTGTAATTTGTGGTTGTCTGCCTGTTTGCTTGCCTGCTTTTCACTACCCATCAGGTAGTGAAACCCATCAGGCAGCAACCCATCCTCGGTTACTTGTGACAGCTAACCCAATCCCTTTCTTTAATAAGGCTGGAGGTTCTTTTGTCTTTTTATCATTTACTATCTCATTTGATCCCAACTCAGATGTGGGAGGCTAAAGAACACTGGAGATCTTCTGACTGCACTTTTTTTTACTTTATGCCATGTTGTTTCCTTTTGATTTCTTCTCAGTAACCTCTGAATTTCAGAGAGAATGACACCAAACAGACCAACTTGTCTGCAAATGACATTTGTAAACAATTATGCGTATGCTTTCCTTGTTCTCCATACACTGCTAAGGCAAGCAGTTTGATGGTAGAGAACCAGCATAACTGGTTCTAAGACAGCTCTCCACCATATATGGAGATGGAGAGAGAGATAAAATTTGCACCATTTTTATTACTTTTGATTACTTTAGGGATGCAACAAAGAAGGGGAAAGAAACATCTTAACAGGCATAGCTCCTGTATTCTCAGCATCAGCATTCCCTGTCCACTGTGTTATGGACTTGGCTGTCTCCTTGTCCATGAAAACAGGTCATTTGGACTGAGTTAAGGGTGATTACCTTTCTCAGAAGATGGGGAATTATCTACAGTCCCTCCCTTAGGGCTGGGATCTGTAATGAGAGGGCCATTGTACTTCATATGTCCTCAGGGGACCCTAGACCAGTTGCATAGAATAGTGCCCTTAGGCACCTACTGAGAGCAAGTAAAAGCTAGAAGGACCTCCATCCAGTTTGCTCCTGCTGAACGAGCTGTAATGTAACCTTAAGGACAGAGATGAGTGCGTCACTAACACGAGACACAACCTGGAATAAAAAACAAAGGGCTCCCTCAGTCTCCTTATGTGTCTGAAGGACACCTGGGAGCTTTGGGTAAGTTCCCTTGAACCATCTGCCTCAGCTTCCATTGCTTAATCATGGTGCTAATGGTATTTGCTGTAGAAGAGGGCAGAACCAGCAAGGGCTGACATGCGAAGGGAGCTAAGGGCTTCTGGTTTCCCTGCCAGCACTGCCTACTTTAGCGTGAGCTGTGAAAATTTCATGATGGAAGAGTGGCTACACAACTGCATGGCTGCTCTCCTCTCTCTGCCCTCATTAGTGCCATCACAAGTCAAAAGAGGCCTTGAAGTGTATAGGTTCTGTTCCGGTACACAAAATTCTCAGGAGGATGCATGTCTCCAGGTGTCAAGGTCCTTCATTCACTGGTACTTTCAAATATTTTCTCAGTTATGCCAACTATGCATAACGTCCAGCAGAAGCTGAGAAGCTCAGCCCCTTCAGAGAGCAGCTGACCGTAATCTACAGGTCTGGTGCTGCAAGGCCTAATCCTGCTCTCCCATTATCCAGACTGTGAGGCTGACCCATATGTTGTTGAGGCAATGAGTCAGGAGTTGTGATTCACAGTGAAACAAGCCTGAGTGCTACACTCAGCACTTCCTTGGAGCAGAAATGACACATGTACACATGGTCCTTCTTTTTACCTTTCCTGCAGTCATTTGTAAAATTTGTAGAGTGACTATTGGCATGCGTGACAGATTCAGGGAGGTTCCTTGTCTATTGTGACATCCTTAAACACAGCCAGCACATCCATGTGGTTTCACATTCAGCAAATAGCAAGGAGTGAAAGTGCTGCAGCAGTCCCAGAACTCTGGGCAGGATTGCTCTGGAGACCACACTGCAATGTAAACGATCCTGCTGTGGCTGGCCACTCCTTTTCTGAAGAATCCAGCCTATTTTTTCTGAAGCAACTACATAATAATGTTTCTCTCTCCTCCTCCAACAGCAGCCAGAGCTGGGCACTCCCAGCTCTTGATCCCCTCAATATCTGCTCCCTTTCTGTGAGCAGTAAGGGGCATTTAAGACTATAAGCACATTAGCTCTGGGCAATTAAAAAACACTGTTTATAATCAACGCAATTTTAAGAAGTGGATCACATGCAGAATTGGGGTTGTAACAGACAGGAATCTGCTATCTGGGGAAGGACAACAAGAAAAACAAGTGTTTCAGCCACTCAGAAAGCTGTGGTCCTATATGAGAGTGATAAACCAGTATTTTCAGAGAAAACCAGCAGGTATGTTCGTAGAATCATAGAATAGTTTGAATTGAAAGGATCCTGAAAGATCAAGTTCCACCCCACCCTGTCACGGGCAGGGACACCTTCCACTAAATCAGGTTGCTCAAAGCCCCATCCAACCTGACCTTAAATACTTCCAGGGTGGGGAGATATCCACAGCTTCTCTGGGCAACCTGTTCCAGTGTCTCACCACCCTCACTGTGAAGAATTTCTTCCAAATATCCAATCTAAATCTACCCTTTTTCAGTTTAAAACGTTACCCCTTGTCCTCTCACTATGCTTGCTGATAGGGTCCCTCCCTATCTTTCCTGTAGGCCCCTTTTAGGTACTGGAAGGCTGCTATAAGGTCTCCTCGGAGCCTTCACTTCTCCAGGCTGAACAATGTCAACTCTCTCAGCCTGTCCTCATAGGGCAGGTGCTTCAGACCCCTGGTCATTTCATGGCCCTCCTCTGGACCTGCTCGAGTAGGTCCCTGTCCCTCTTCCACTGGGGGCCCCAGAGCTGAACACAGCACTGCAGGTGGGGTCTCACAAGAGCAGAGGGGCAGAATCACCTCCCTCAACCTGCTGGCCACACTTCTGATGCAGCCCAGGATGCGGTTGGCTTCCTGGGCTGCGAACGCACATTGCTGGCTCCTATTAAGTTTTTCATCCGCCAGTACCCCCCTGGTCCTTCTCTGCAGGGCTGATCTCAATCTACTCATCCCCCAGCCTGTATTTGTGCTTGGGATTGCTCCCAACTCATGTGCAGGACCTTGCACTTGACCTTGTTGAACTTCATGAAGTTTGCACAGGCCTACCTCTTAAGCCTGTCCAGGTCCCTCCGGATGGATTCCCTCCAGCATGTCACCTGCAACACTCAGCTTTGTGACACTTGTGACACTTGCTGAGGGTGCACTCGATCCCACTGTCCGTGCTGCCAACAAAGAGGTTAAACCACGCCGGGCCCAGCAGCAACCCCTGAGGAATCTGAAGATTATTATCTGCATCTTGTAAAATTATCATGAGCAGATTCCTGATTTTGTGCTAGCATAATTTGCTTGCTGCAGATGATATGAAAACCTTAGCTGCGTGCTTCAAAATGTTATGTCACAAGATGTGTAACACGTAAGAGACAACACATCTTGCTTCTCTGCTGGAACATGGTGAAAAAGGCCTGCCGCCTCCTAATTACATTGAATTTTGTTCAGATAAATTGATTAATCATTTAATCCCAACCAATGCAAGCAGCAGTCTTAAAAATGACGGCTTATCTTTCTGCATTGTGTCATGAGCCTTTCAACCAAGGACAGCTTTTAAGATTGGATGACCTAAATACTCTTTTTTTTTAAATGTCTCTAAAGCAACCTCTGAAATATGTAAGCAGAAATGACACAGAAATGGGTTCCTGTTCAGGATTGTTAGATTCCTCGCGAAACATGCATGATATTTTAAATAATGCTGATATTTTAAATAAAACAGCTGTGATATTTGAAATATATTTATCACCTGCTGCACATCAACAACGAAAAATACAACAGTTTTCAAAAGGTGAGGTAAGAGCAACAAACTTTGGACGTTAGGGTTTCCTCACAGTTGCACGTGCCCTTCGTGAACATACTGAACAGTCGGTGCTGTGAATTGTCCTTTTTTGTCATGGCAAGTGTATTTCTATCCAGTGCAGCACCATCTGTAATGTACTTAGCACTGAGAGCAGAAGAGAGAAAGAAAAAAAATCACAGAGAATTTGACAGACCAGATTGATATCAAGGGTTTCCTCAGTCTTAATGGGGGGGGGGGGGGGGGGAAGTAACACATTTCCAGAGTTTACTATTTCCACTTTGGTTCCCCAGTTTTTCAAAGGCCACTTTAGGATTTTCTTGACCTTCCTATGTTGTTGAGAGAGCTAAAGATACCTTTCATGAATACAGTAAGCTTGCTAAAGGAGACACAGTAGGCAAGCCCCTGTGTGCAGTACCTTTCTGCTTTAGCAAAATCTGCATTTCTCACAAGCAAGGCAACTCGGGTTTCTTCTCAGAAAGCAGCCGTTCTGAAAGAACTCTTCCCATTTTCAAAGAGGGTGTGCTTTAAATGATCGTTTCGAGGGGGAGGAATATGGAATAGAGTGACTTTGCATTTAATAAAGAACATATTAATTTCTCCTTCTCCACTTGCTCTCAGTATTGAACATGGTTAACATCAAGGGGGGAAGGGAAGGAATAACCCCTTCCCTCCTGTGAGACTGTTTTATCCCTAATCCCCTCTGAAGGGATAACCTACCTTATCTAGCATGAGGTTGCATGTGCCTACGGGATTAGCTGTTTGTTAGAACGAGACGGAGTGGATTAAGTAACCACTGCCACCAGTATCTCGCCCTTTGCACAAAGTGGTGTGAAGCAATCCTGATAAATCGGAGGATCTGGTGGGCAAAGGACAGAGACAGAGTGTCAAGGCAGGGATTGCCAAGTAAGCCAAACAACAGTCTGTATTAAATCTGTTGGAATCATTGGAAGAAATGCATTCAGAAAGGTAAATTCAAATGGGGGTAAATCAAGGCCTCGTATAGCAACCGGTTTTATCAGGGCAGAACAAAGTCCATCTGTCACCAGTGACAGTGAGTAGCTTTTCCTAGGCAACAGGGCAAGCAAGCATCATTATATGATGTCACTGCAGACTTCAGCACCTTGTGACCCAGGGCTTTTTGAGCCCATATATAATAGCCTTAAATAATAGTAATTCTCTTCACAGAAGAGAATTCTCTTCACAGAAGAGAATTTCTCATCTATGTATTTTGAATCCAAAACAATACGTAGAGTCTTCTGCAACAGAGCTTTACAGGTTCACTACATACATATTCTTATTTTTGCTTTATGTTTTCCACCTGCTGCCTTCATTTGAATTCCCTTCTCAGATTAGGTTTGACCATGAGCAACTGTCTTTTTGCTTAATCTATGCCACACATGATTTTGTAGATCTCCATCATATCCTCCCATAGTTTGTTGGGGTTTTTTTTTCAGCCAGAGGAATCATGATCTATTTAATTTTTCCTCTTATGGAAACCATTAGTATTTTAATTATCCTTTTCTCACTGTGCTGTACATTTGCTTTCCCACTGTATCCTTTTTCAGATGAGAAGACCAGAACTAGCCAAAGTACACAAAAACAAGTGCCCTAGGGCTGAGAATGGGATGTTTTCTGTTTTCTTCTGAGTGTTTTCTGTTATTTTCTAACAGTCTTTTTATTGGTCACCACTTAGCCCTGAGCTGATGTTTTCACAGACCTCTGTATTACAATTTTTTCTACTACCTTCCTTTGCCTGTTTATTCCTGTTCTTTTACTCCTACATTCTAACCAGTATTTATCTGTTTTAAATCCTGCCCTCTCATTCTTTCTGGAGTGGTAACAGCCAAGTCAGAGCTCTTCATTACAAATGTACTTTTCGGATATTTTTTAAACAGAATTGCAAAGTGGGAGGACAGAATTAATTTGTGCCCATTGCCACTTGTCCTGTCACTGGGCACTGCTGAGTGTGGGCCCATCTTCTTTACTCATTCACATCGAGTATCAAGACACATTGGTGAGTTCCACCCTGAGCTTTCTCTGCTCCAGGCTGAACAATCCCAGCTCTATTTCTCTTCATGTCACAGTTTCTCCCAGGATGAATTACTTTTCACTGACATATGCTAAATTTTGTCTTGCTGTTTTGTCTCCCAGTGTCTTAGTAGCACAAGATCTTTGCAACTCTTCTTCAGTCCTGATCTTCACTCCCCTGAACGATTCTGCAGCAGCAGAATCAAACTATGTCACCTTCTGTTACCCTGCTCATTCAGAAAGGTACATGGTACATCACAGGCCTCAGTGCACATCTTCTTTCTCAGATTCCGCTTGTGAATCCTCACCCCCTTTAACTCCTGTCCTTTGCTTTCTATCTTTTAGCCAGTTACTTGTCCATAGGAAGATCTTTTTCAAACAGTCACTGGTCCACATGAAAACCTTTTCTCTTTTTCCATGGCATCTTAATTTCTTTATGATCTTTGATGAAGGCTTTTGTGGAACACCTATTCAATGCAAAGCAGAATGCATCAGCTGGATGTTACATTGGCTTCTCAAAGAAATCTGATGAGTTTGTGCAGAGTTACAGGAGCCATTATTGTAGCATGAATGTGGCAAAGGCGGGCAGTGAGGATCCAACTTTCTGAAGAATCACAGATCAATGATGTTGGAAGGGTCTTTTGCAGGTCATCTAGTCTAACTCCCTTATTCGAGCAGGGGGAGCTAAAGCAGGTTGCCCAGGACCATGTCTAGGCAGTTTTTTAATATCTCCAATGATGGAAACTCCACAACCTTGATGGGCAACATATTCTGGTGTTTGACCACCCTCACAGTAAAGTGGTTCCTTGTGTTCAGATGAAAGTTCATGTTGTTTAGAAGAAGCGTTAAGAAGAATGAAGTCAGCATCATTCTGATAAACGGGACCCAACACTCCAGTGTGGCCTTTAACTGAGTAGAGGAGAAAGATCACCCCCCTCGACCTGCTGGCAGTGCTTCTCCTAATACAATCCAGGAAGCTGTTGGCCTTCATTGCCATGAGAGAAGCCTTCTTAATTTCAAAATCTCCTGTATATTGCTGTTTACCTATCTTCGCCTTTTGAATCTTTCCAAAGCTGATGCTGGCAGGTTGTTTACAGGTGCACAAAGCTTCAAGTATGATAACTTTAAGTAGGGTGCATTTTGCCTACGCTCTACCCTTTAGTCTTCTTTTAAGTGCTCTCCATATTTTTCTGGTTTTTAGGTAATGTATTTTCCTCCTTTTGTCATTTCTGCAAGGTTGTTGACTACAGTAAGGCTTTCTCGTAGTTATATTGTGATTGTTCCTGTCATCCAGGACAATATCAGTAGTTGTTCTTCCTGTTGTGATGAGCTACCTGTTATTTTCAAAATCCAAACCTTCATTCTTAGCACTATGTCCAGACATGATATTTTATCTAACATACCTTGGACGTAACTGCAAGTTTTCATCATTATTTGAATTTACTGTCCTCTCAGCCTCTCTGAGAGACTCACCACAGTGGAGAAGCTCCTCATGTCATTGTCCCTGTGATTGCCTTAGGCAGGCAGGCCACTGCACACTCCCAATCCTACATTGTTGTTGTTTGTATGTTAAGTAATCAGTTTCCAATCAGGAAAAGCCTTAATACTAATAGTCATAACAACCATGTGGCTCAAAGGTTGCCCCAACACACAAGCCAGCTGATAAGATAGGAATGTAAAAACCTATGAAGGAAGCCATGTAGCAGCTCCTTTATGGTAGCATGAATGTGGCAAAGGGAAGCAATGGAAATGGGCATTTGGCACAGGATGGGCCATCTGTCTCGGGCAATGCCTCCCGCAGATGCAGTACCTTCAAAGTTTGGGTATTGCTGTGACTGCATGAGCTTTAAAAAGAAATACAGCCCAAAGAATGTGACATCACCCTCTCCTTCAAGAGCACAGCTTATTTCATCCACCGACAGAATCGGCAAAGGGCCCTTGCCTCTGTGTCCAACAGAGCGCTTATGCCAAGGTCAGCGTAACTGCGCTGTCTTTAGTCGACTTTCTCCTAAGCACGTTCCTTACTAGGTGGCCATGGCAGCATAATAACAAACACTGTGCATCATTAGATCTTGCCTTATAAAACCTGCAGCACATCGGGCTTTTGGAAGGATTTGCAGCGGTGTAGTTTGAAATTTCATCACGTTTCTCTTGCACTTGGAATTTGCTGTTGCTCTGAAGCTTTCTGTTGAGGCATGATGATAATCTGTTGCAAGTCCCGTTTAAGAAGAGGTGTAGACTTCTTGCTATCAAGTCTATCATAAAAATTACAATTCTTTTAGAATATGTTTGTTTAATCTCTTTCTCCTCAGGATTATCTATAAACTTTGTAGGAGGCTCTTTAACAACTGCTGAAGGGCAGCTCTTTGAGCTAGAAGCCAGAAACTGTGTGACACATAAACCATGAAGACCAATTTAGAAGAGAATGTAAGGCAAAATACAGTCTCCATTTGAAACTGAGGCCAAAACATAGACGGGCACAGTCAAAATGTAGCGATGCTAATAGTACCCTTGTACTGCTGTAAGAATTGCAATGGGAATCTACAGCTCATATTCATAATCTTTTTCCTTGCTTCTCATCTGATACAAAACAGTGCCAGTAAATGAGCAAACCTCCTTAATACCAAGCTGAGGTACTGATTTCCTATTATTTCTATATTTCCACTGCACAAGTGCCTGGAGACTTTCATCAGAACAGGGCCAAACTGTATTCATTTCTGCAAAATCACAGGGCTTCTGAAATTGTTGAAAGAGAAAACTAGCCCTTCTTATGCAGGCAAGAATTTTCCCTATAACATACTGAGATTTTCTTGGTGATATCTGTTTCCAAATAGCGATCAGACTTTATGTCCTGGATGGCAACATTAAGTATAATCTACTGTCATCTCCTCATGACAACATGTAAGCCAAAACACTTGCAAACAAACCAAAATATTGTCTTCTGGATCAGGAGTTTGAATTAGATGACTGAATTTTCCTGGCATGAGAGGATTATTCCTTTTCTTTCACCTAATCCTCCTCTGTTATACAATATATATAGTTACACATAGTTTTTTGGTTTCCCATGGGTTTGAAAAGATTACTTTTCCACTGGGTTTCCTGCATCACTGTAATACTTCCCTTTGGTTCTCTGGTTTCGTCTGCTCAACTCTGTGTTTATAGTATGTCCGGTAACCTGAATGAAGTTACAGTTTTTAGATCTGTCATTTAGTCTTTGGATATACTACTAGAGTCCCCAGGGTCTTGTATTCAACCTTTAAGATCTTTTGTTCCATCATCCACCATCCATTGTGTCAAAGTAGTTTTTCCCACAAGCGTTTCAATTACTAATAGATACTTAGTATTTGCTAAGGACTTTAAAGCCTTTGGTTTCCATTTGTCACTTGAGCTTTCCACCTCGGGTCCTAGAAGCTCACTGAGCTTTGGAAGCACTTTTGCAGATCTCGTATATATTTGGTCCTTTGATCTTACGTATCCTTTGCATTCACAGTTGTTTTAACAAGATAATACAGATATAAATCATCCCCACTACGATTTGAGCTGAGGCGGCACAGCGTGTTCACCCCTGTAAGTGCCAGGAGGTACTGCAGTCCTGCAATATGAGTAATTTCCTGTTTGCCGTGACCTTTTCATAATCTCTGCACCTTCTTTGAATAAAATATTTTTTCGAGGCACAACACCAATGTCTCTGTCTTCACTATTATTTCAAAATGCATGAATGGCTATTACTACTGCATTTCAGCAAACGTGTCATTTGGCTTTTCCCATGGGCAGTCAGGGGCTCTGGGCTTCTGTGGGCTTTGAAGTTCGCCTGGCTATTGGCTTTTCTATGAATTCCAGGTCCATCGTGTTACTCAGGTATTGGTAGGCAATACAGTGGTGCTCTTCCATCGTTATTACTGAACGTAAAGAGTTATAATCACTTCACAATTTGGCTTTTTTTTTTCAGCTTCTGTTAAGATCAATGAAATTAATCTCTCCTTGACTGAGATGTCAGCACGACAATGTTCATGTGAAGTTTTTTACTTGCAGATCGTTTCTGAGGTTTGCAGTCTGTTTCAGTACATGGACATGCAACTGTAGGTTGTGAAATTAGATACATTCTTCACATGGTATTTTTCCATTGGGGGGGGGGGGGGGGGGAACCCCTTGATGTTAAATTGTCTTCCTAGCAATTTTTTAAGAAGTATTAAATCTTGAGCTTTTGTTGTTTTGAATCTCTGCATGTTGTAATATCTGAATGCACACACTGAGCATGAGGGGATGTAAACTGTTAGCAGGCCAGCACCAGACCTCTTGTTTTCATTCACTACCCACTTACACAGGGTTTGGTCCTGCTCCTGGGGAACTACTAATAAATCTCACAGTGATTTCTGTATAAGCAGAACGAAGTCATAATGGTTTCCTCTCATATATCATGCATTCTGTTTCCTTTACACTCTGCAGTGATTCCTTGCACATAATTCCTGTCTTTTCAGTCCTCTGTTGGTTTTGTCTCTTTCCCATTTTTATTTTTTTTTTAATTTGGTGTTAACTGTGGTTTCTTGGTGCATCACCTTATGTTGCTTAGTATTTTAAGAGTCACTGAACAAGCAATTGCAAAAATATTCTTCAGTAAGATTTTGTTCATTTAATCAGATTCAGTGTGTTGTGCTGAATGGAAAGTGAACAATGCTATACATATGGAACTATTTTTATATAATATTCTGCTATTCAGGATGTTTTCATGGACCTGTATAGGCAGAACTGGCCCCAAGTTTTTCTTTATTTTCAAAAATAGCTGGAGACTAATTTATTAATGATAACCAAGTCAGGATCTTGAGCTATTTGAGATGCTCCACTATTTCTAGGAAGGATATACTACTCTAGGAAGGATGTACCACTCTAGGAAGGATGATGAAATTTAACAGAAAATGTCAGCTTCTTGGTATAAAGAAACACGAATGTGGGAGGGAGTTAGTGTTGAGTTCTCAGGAGAGTCTTGGCAAAACCCACCTAGCTGGAGGGATCTTGGAAACTGGGAGAGCTGTAGCCTGAGGTCAGGATAAAAGGGTGACTGTGGAGAACAATTCAGGGTGGGGAGATAATACAGAGAAGGCTAGTCAGGAAACCAGGGGTGGCTTTTCAACCAAACAGAGAGGTCTGAACAGATCAGAAACTCCCCCTGCCTTGAGATCTAAACAACAACCTAATTTCTAGCCAAATAAGCAAGCACACATTCTATAACAGTATGTTTTCTTAGTGTGGTTTTCTTAGTATTTTACCCTTTCTGTTTAAAATAAGCAATCTCTCCCCGAGCGTGGCTACAGAATGTTTCATGAGCTGCAACTTCCCATACAAACAATAGCTCTACCACTGTCTGTGTAGACACAGGGAGGGCCGTGCCACACAGTGGCTTGGTCACACCATGGAGATCTGGTGGCCAGGGTTGCATTTTGAAACAGCTGGCTGGATGACATATAAAAATGACATTACATATTTGTGTTACTATTGTTTTCTTCATCCGTAAATTTGGAATAAGAAAATAAGCTCCTTTACAGGAGGTTTCTAGTGATAGAAAGCACCATGAAAGAGCTAGACATTGCTATAGAGCCATACTGTGAGGCAGAAATAGTGTGAAACATTAGCTCCATATGCTGGATTGTGTCTTACAAGCACTACAAAAGGAAAGAAAGTTGATATTAGAAAACTTCCTTTTGACCTTTAGACACCATAAGCTTTCTGCTTGCAGGGTGCATTGGCAGATGGCTACTAGCCAACATGTGAAAGGCACTTCCCATATTCCAGACATAAATAGTACTGGCTACTTCTTCATAGCTTCCTTTTATTCTGAAGTTGCATTGTCTGCTAAGGTCATATTCTAGTCAAGCTAGAATCCTACCTCTTCCTCAACACTGGCTGAAGGCATGGTCCTGCTGCGCTGCCTGTGACATCTGAGGAGCAGCAGAAGGAGATTGTGCATGGTCTCTGTGCTTTGGGAGCAGACACTGCTGGGGCACACTCCACTGCAGGAGCACACTCTGCCAGATGTTTTTACTACTAGGGAGAACAGGGCGGCCCAGATCTACCAGCCGTTCCTTGCTCACTCCTTGGAGTTGCAATAGATCAGCTGTGCAAGCTGATGTAGCCCTGAGACTGTACTGGCAACATTGAAAAGGTTCATTTTTTTCCACACAGCTCCCATTGAAAGGCCTTTCCAGCAGGATGAGTGATCAGGCTGAGTGCAGGTTCCAAGATTTACCCTTTCAAGAAACAAAATTTGAGGAGTTTTGCTTCCTCACATAAAAATGTGCTAAAATAAGATGTGTGGCTATTAGTAAAAATACTCTATCAATTCAAGTAGTATAAAGAAAATCATCCTGCTGTGCAATTCATATATCCACACGTATCACAAAAGGAGAAGATAAGCTCTACCTAGATGTTACAGGAAACTATAGGCTTTAAAGGGTTATAGACTGTTAAGCAAAAACTGAAGCATAGTTTAATTATTAACTTGTATGAGACACTGAATAGGTCCAGGGCAAAAGTGGAGATTTTAACCATCTATATTTTAGGAAGCGTGTCATGTTATTATTCACTCATGTCTCACAATGAAGGCCTCCTTCCTAATCACTTGTTTGTCAGCAGCACCTTTTCAGGAGAAAAATACATTTCTCAATACAACAAAAGAGTTACATGACTCAAGAGAAGAGTTGGTGAAGCTTCGACAACCTTGTTTTGACCAAGGGATTCCTTTATTAGCTGCCCAAACATCCTCCATAGCACAGGCACCCAGGGAGCACTCCACAGGCTGCCCAAGCCTCTCCGAGACCATACTGCTGCCAAAAGCAAGGACATTATCCCGGCTCACAACTACACGCTCCCGCTATGACCTGATCGTGTGCAGTGAGAAAATTCCAATTCCTGATTGGAAACAAACCTCGCAGAAGGAAAGTTTCTCTCAGGTCAGCAAGTTGGTTTCAGTCCCCCAAGGCTGCATGAGCTGGGTTGGCACAAGTGAAGGGATAGGAGCACCCAACCAAAGGGGGTGGGGAGGTCCCCCCACTGTCAGAGGAGGCACAGTCCTAGGTCCACTTGAGCAATTCCTGCAGTCCTCACTCAGGTTGAGTTTAGATGATTTAAGGTTATGCAGACAACAGGAAATTGGTACACTTTATGTCTGTAGGAAAATACCCTTATTTTCACAGCAATCTACTGTTAGAGTAGCTTGCACTTTTACATCTAAAGTATGTAAATGAAGCAGAAGGAAAAAAAAAAGTACATTTCTACCAATTTTCTTCCATTTTCTAGTTTAGCTTTATTTCTGGGAAAACTTGTGTAAATATTTATACGAGCAAATAGTTACCACTGAGATCTATCTTAATTCATAAATGGAATCTGTAAGTCAGAATCTCGGTCTTGTGACCAAAAGGACAGCTTGGAGATCTGTTTGGAGTACTACTACCTCAGACAAGTGAGAAAACCAACCTCTTTTAATGGCAGAGATTAATTCAGCCTCTCAGAGGTTATTTCATCCTAGGATTTCCACCCACCAAAACTATGGAAACAGGATACAAAACTGCAAACATTACAGCGTGAAAATTATGTCTCTTAATAATACCCTCGTGTGCACGAAACAGGAACCAGGAGCTCTGGGCAGTGGATGACATCTTCTCTAGACATCACATACACTACTGGGCTCATTGTGGTATCCTGGGAGTTCCCAACAAGCAGATCATATATTCACAGGTGATAGAATCTTCCATTGTTTTTAAATTACTGCTGGGGGTACATACAACCCCAAGCTTGTTGTCTCATGTAATTTTTCATGAGTGGTGATGTGGAGACTGATACAATCCAAGTAAAACCAGGATGGTTTAAGGGAGGAAAGAAAAATTTTTATGAAAATTGTCCAAAGACTGATAAAAATCTGACGGCTTAGTAAGAACACAGACACTTCTCACCCCTGTGTACTAGATCATTAACTATTGTTTTATTAATAGATGTCAGAAGAAATATTTTACCTTGGCTATTTAAATATTTCAAGTTTAGCAGTTATCCAGAATTTAGAAACCTTGAACTAATAAGCCTCTGTAAAAGATCACAGATTATTTTCTGCTACAGCAGAACTTGAAAAGTATTAAAAGTATAGAAATTGCTTTAACTTTTTGAACTCTTGAGGGATAAATTGAGGAATGAATAACAAGTAAAATATAAATTGTCATCTTCTAGTAGCGTGACATTTTATTTATTGTTTCTACAGCTTTTGGACTTGCACTTTCCTTCTAAAGCTGGTTCAACGTGCATATTGATCGTGCCACAGAATACAGCTTTGATCAGCTTGGATATATTATAATCATATGTGTCTGAATGAATGACAGAAAAGTACATTGCCTGAGATGAGACATGGTCTGTATATAAATTCTATGATAATTCTTCTAAGTAAGCAATCAAGGGCTGCATGGACCGCTTTCCATAGTTCCTCTAGTTTCATTACAGATTAAATACAACACAAAATATTTCAGTAAAAAATATATGGGCTTTTCTTCCTAATTCTGTAAAGTCTCTGCTATTTCCTTTTCTCAGAAGTGTTATAATGTGGCTTCTTCTACCCTGCCTTTTAAAAGTCTTGAGTTCCTAGTTCTAGCTCAGTAAACCTTTCACTGTATAACCAGTATTGTCCTTACCTTTTTTTTTTCCCTGCCCTATACCTTTACACGTCTGAAATCCGGCTGCTGGGCAGCTCACCTCCCATCACAGCAAGAGGTGTGTATTGGTGAAGAAACCTGACCATGTACAGTCTGGGTACTCAGCATTCAGTCTAGTGAAAACCAGAACATGATAGGTTCATAAATTGTTTCCTATGATCTAAACTGATCTGTCTAAAGTCTGCTCTTTGGGATTGTTTTATAATTGCTGTCTGGAAGTTTCCTTCCTGGTTGCTTCCTCCTCAGCCCTAGCACAAGCCCCATCTCCTGACAGGTGTCCTCCCAGCAAAGAGACACTCAAGAGGCTTTCACCTTTTGCTCTGAACTTCGTGCTGAGCACAGAAGGTTGGAGGAGGCTGCTGAGGGGGGAATAAGAACCCTTTCTTTTCTCCAACTTTGCCTTGTCCCTGCAACACTCCCACTGTGTGGCATCTAGGAAAAACCAACAGCTCTGCTGTGCACCACAACTCACAGAATCACAGAATCACTCAGGTTGGAAAAGCCCCTTGGGATCATCGTGTCCAACCATTAGCCCTACTCTACAAGTTCAGCCCTAGACCATCTCCCCCAACACCACATCCAAGTGATGTTTAAACACATCCAGGGATGGAGACTCAACCCCCTCCCTGGGCAGCCCATTCCAATATCTCACCACTCTTTTCATGAAGAATTTTTTCCTAGTGTCCAGTCTAAACCTACCTTGTTTCAGTTTGAGGCCATTCCCTCTGGTTCTATCCCTAATGACCTGAGAGAAGAGCCCAGCACCAGCCTCTCTACACTGTCCTTTCAGGTAGCTGTAGAGAGTGACGAGATCTCCCCTCAGCCTCCTCTTCCTCAAACTAAACAGGCCCAGCTCCTTCAAACGCTCCTCATATGATCTATTCTCCAATCCCTTGCCCAGCTTCATTGCCTCCTCTGCACCCGCTCCAGCACCTCGAGATCAATCTTGTACTGAGGTGCCCAAAATGACACAGTACTCGAGGTGAGGCCTCACCAGTGCTCGCTGCTGCAAATATTGAAATGCAGCTATGTGAATCTCATCCCGTAATATTTACACCATGTTCTGTCCCCTTTGTCTCCAAATCAAGCTAGACTCTGGCAGGTTTGGCATACTCATAGATAACCTCTGAGCTCAGCTGCCAGGCCCTGTGCCTGGTTCCATACTAGCAGAAGCCCAGAGGCATTGAACTGAGGCTAAAGGGTTACTAAACAGCATCTGAAGAGGGCCTGTCTGCTCCTGGGTGGAGGTTACAGTTACCTGCACTGCACGGAGGCTTGTACCAGACAACCCATAATACCTGAGTCCAGATGGCTAATTGTCCCCTACTGCAATCTCAGCCTGTATTTCCATAGATCAAACATTTTCACTGTATTAAACATTCAACCCTATGGGCAAAAATTCCAAAGGTTCTTTATGCATGTGCTGGGCCCTCTGCCTTATGGAAAATCATGATGCATTATGAAATTACCAGCAGAAACCATCCAGAATCAACAGGAGTGACAGGTGAAATTCACACTTTCCCTTGTTTTACTGCCCTCTTATGATCTCTCCTTACTTCCATGATTAGCGCCGCTATTGATCTCTTACTGGCTAGCATGGAGAAAACAGTAATGGAGCTGGCAGTCCCTAGGAATATATTTGACTGCCTGCCAAAAGCTTTGCTATAGAACAAACCTACCAGGTTTGGGCTTTGTAGTGGTTTTTTCAGTGGTACTAGCTCATAAACCCATCAATGCTGGTAACAGTAGGAAAATAGTCATGATAATACTAAGGAAGAGGACATTGACTGGACACTGGTGCAGGAATCATATTTAGGTCACTTGCCTTTTCTGCAGTCCTGCTTTTGAGGTCTTCAGCTGGTAGCAAAGAGCTCTGCTGCTTCTTCCTTCAGCAAAGAGCTAACCAACCTGAGGCGTGTGCACTGACTTTCACCCCAGGTTTTCCTTTCTGACACCAGTCTGGTAACTCAAAAAGTCAAATGCCAAGGCATAAGTCCTTTTGTGGAAATAGGAAATTCAAAGGTCTGTTCCCAGAAGGCTGTGTTCTCCAAACTCGATAATCTGGATGGGAAGGAGCTGCTCACAGCACCTATATTCTGTTCAGCCTGTAAAGCAAGTGCCATGAACAGAGGAAGGTGCTGTCAGAGCATGTTTTCAGGCAAGGTTTTGCCTCCTCATAATTTCCAGGACCTAACTCAGTATTTCCCATTTCTTTCCAACATTCACTTGGGCCAGAGAGGAGGTCTTTGGTCAGCTGTGAGATCAGGATGAGGCTTTTACACCCAGTTCACTGTCTTTCTTGGTGGAGAAGCAGGACACTAGTCCAACTACTAAACAAGCAAGCTGAAATTATGTCTCATTATCATAATCCTCAATATATTTGTAGATTATTAATATTATTGAAGCTGGTCCACTGAAGAGAAGAGGAATATATGTGCCATTTTGTGTCATCCAAGGAAAACAGAGAGAGGGACACACATGGCTGGATGATTGAGGACTTTTGCTTTCTTAGTCCTGTGGTGTCTTAAAAAGCTCCCACAACCATTCCTGATCCACCTGCCCAGACACATTTTGGTGGCAAGAGTGTGTTATGGCTGACAGAAAGAAGTGAGGAGAGATCTGTGCAAAGGAAAAGCCAGGCAGCATTTTTAGAACACCATTTTTAGAGTGATAGTGATACCTCCCTTGCATGCTTTCAACATTGAAAAGACTATTTAGTGGCCCAAATCTGCCCAAAATGGCACCATCCAGACAGCACCCAAACCAGAAGAGTTTTAATGCTAAATGCTAGTCGTACATTATAGTATTTACCATCATATATCATCATCATATTTCTTAGAAGCTTATAAACAGAAAAGTCCATCAGGATCATAGAAACCCTTTTATGTCAGTAATGGAAAAATTGTTAATAGATGTGTGCTCCACTATGTGATACAAGCACAGTACTTACCAGAGGAGGCTTCCCCAGCAGGCTGACCAGGTAAGAGGTTAGTTCTGATTTCTTTTCCTCCTGCCATACACTTTGTATCAAAGGTGCTCTGTTAAAAAATTAGGTCCTGCTGTTATCAGTCAGCCCCAGTGCCCTTGATAGCTTGCTGATGTCAGCTTTAAAAGGTGGCATGAGGGTGACTCTGCAAATTGTCCTGTCTGGACAACCACAAACAGGTGGCTTCAAAGCAGCCAGAGGTCTGTTTTTGTCCTTGGCTTTCTCAAACATCACGAGAGCCTTCACGAGATATTCGCGTGGCATGGATTTGCGTACCAGACGTGACATCCCTTCAGCTTTTCCTTTCATGTCTTGAGTGGTTCTTTGCAAAGACATCTGGAATATCCACTTTTTCCAACAGGCACAATGTGCCAGGCTTCTGCACTGCTGTCAGTAGAGGTAAGTGGCACGTCAGTCCTTAACAGTGTTTACTGAACGGTTGGTGTGCTCCAGTATGACCCGAAGAGCACGCCACTGCAAACAGACCGATCCTAACCGTGCACCAGTGTTTAAGTGGGGAGCTGTCATCTGGTCAACCTCACCTCAGTGCACTACTGGGCACGAAGGGTGAACACATGGGGCAGTCCTTGTGTGATACTGGCAGGGTGAAGCAGCAGCTGGAAATTCATATCCTGAGCCAGGAAAGTTGCAGTGGCCTTAATGTGCTTTGAAAGAGCAACATTAAACACCTACTGGCTTGCCAGCTAATGGCATCGTACCGCGGGGTCATTTCAACACAGCAAAACTAAGCTGAGCAAACCCTCTGCCACCCATGTAGGAGAGCTGAGAAGGTGCCCTTCTGAGGTGTGTCCTGCTGAAGTCAGAACAAATAAAGCATCTGTGGAAAGGTAAAATACGTTTACTGATAAACAACCTTTTTTGATGGAGTAGCAATTTGCATGAGTTTTTATATTGTAGCAGACACTGCTAGAGCCCTAACTCTCACAATTTGTTGCAGACTTTGTCATCAGTCAGCTTGGAGAAAAAGCTCTGTACTCTTGGTTTTCCTCAGGCAACGTATGGAATCACAACAAAGAGAATGTCACTGATAACATCTAAGCAACAATAAACTTCTGACATACTATGCAAATGTTTGGAGATAGAAACATTAATCTGCAGCAGTAAAACATTGAAACATTGCTTTGTACTGCTTGCTTTGGTTTGTTTACTATTAAACACGAACAAAAGCAGGACTGATACAAGAAGGAAAATTACACTAATTTCTTTGGAAATGTAATGCAAGTTAAATCTGGCTTTCCTGTTTTGGATTGTTTGGGGGGGTGGGGTGTTTGTGGGTGTTTTGGAGATGTTTTGGTGTTTTTGGGGGGTTTTGTGACACCAGCATTTCTATCCTTGAAGTAGATCCTGATACTGAACCACACAAGACCAAGGGATGAAGCTGTTATGGCTTGGTGAATCAATTCTGTACAGACATTTTTTTTTTTCTCCTCTTGAATATAGTTAGTTTGCTTTTCACAGAAGCTACTCTCCTTGTGGGTTTTGTTTGGATTTTTTTCAGTATTTCAGCTCCCCTATAAACCAACTTTGTTTGCTCAGTTTCACTGACAGTCTGCTGGTTCTGCAGTTGGCCATAGTGTCTTGCAGGAACAGTAGGACACTGCACAATTCTATTTTGGATGCAAATGTATGCAGAAAAGGTCTAAACCAAATTTTTGTCTTTTCATTTCTGGCCATAGCTCCTATAGCTATCATAAATGTTTGGTCTTGCAAGAAACAGCTGGTGCTATAACCTTTAACTAAGTTTTAAGGCAAAATGCTGATGCAGCCTGACTCTTAGAAAAGAAGATGTGAGATTTGTCCTGCAATTGTACACAGCGTTAAGGTATTTGTTGTTTTCCAAGAGTGAACCATATGTTAAGAAGCACTAAATGTTCTTCCAGTCTCTGATGGAATCTAACTTTGTCTGTAACAGTTGAACAGATGCCATTCATGATGTCCACAAAAGGAGAATAACCCAATTTTCTGACATTGTAAGACATTATTCAACAAGCCCTTGGGATAATAGGAAGGGATTAGTTTCAAGCAGGACCTTTTAAATCCTAGTTCAGGCAGCCTTGAAATAGAAAGATCTGAGCACCAAAGCAGAATTCACCCTGTCAGTACAGGCAACTAATCCAGTGCCATAAAAGACCCTATTTATTTCCACTGACTTTAAAGGTTGACCAGAACAAACATAGGCATCTCTACCATAGATGTTAAATCAAATGCATGCCCACTGCTTGGCCAAAACAGGGCCAAGTACAACCGCGTGGTGTGAACTGCGCCAAACAACCGCCTGTGCCAGCAATTCTCAAACTGAAGTTGTGACCCAAAGTGGGACTGTGAGTGGAGTCACAAGCCTGATAGAAATGCAGTTGTTCATGCTGATATTTTGTGATTCTCAGCCTCATAGATGTGGGACTGCGGGCGGAAAAGTTGAGACCTGCAGACCTGGTCTCAATTCACTTGGTTACCCTGATCAAGCACAATTAGAATGGAAATTTTGTGGCTATTCTGGGGAACAAAGGGCCCCCATTAGATTTCATCGTCATCCACTTCTTTTCCTGAATGTTTTTGTGGTCATATATTAAATGGAAAGAACAAAACAGTGGCAGCAAGATGTTGAAGGGAGCTGCTGTATAAGGGAAAAACGTCTCTTCACAAAAATATTCACACAAAGAAAGAGGAGGGAGGCATTTGAAAGCACCCAGGATATTCACTACATAGAATAATGGGACATAAATGGAGGGAAGAAAAGCCAAAGCTATTAAATTATGTTTTGTCTGTCCTTGATGTTGAAAATTGTTATTATTCAGCATAGTCCAGTCCATATTTGTTTTGTTTTAATGTCTGGAATACTTTGCATTTCACCCTAATAATCCACTCTGTTCTAAATGTTTATACAGCATGATTTACTACAATGTGGATGTGTAATTATAGTGATGATTAGACAAAACATCTTTGACAAGAAAGGAAAACAGTAGTTAATAATGTTTTCCATCTGTTTGGTAAAACCTCACTTAAAAAGAAAGAGCCCCTTAGCATATATGAGGGTCCAAGGCAACACCTATGCGAGTACATGACAGCAGTATAAATGCCTAATGAATTCATTCTGATCATGGCTCGCACATTTTTGAAAGCACTACCATCTGTTTTATAGATAAATATTACAGTAATTAATGTCAGCACATGTTTATATTATATCATTTCCAGAGTCTTATTTTAATGTTAAGACCTTTTGCTTTACAGGGAGAATAACTGCATATTTTAAGCTATTGGCAGGAAATGCAATGTTATTAGGATAAAATGAGTGAATTTCAGTAATGGCTCGCTTCTTTATTGGAAAACTTTAGAGCATTTAATGCTTCTGTTCTTCATTAAAGGCCAAATACTGGGTCAGTCCCTACTCATGGAAAGCCCAAAAGAAACTTAAGCACTGCTGAATGAGGTAAAACTACAGTGGATAATACCACGAAATCTCTGAGCTCCTGAAATTGGTATTTTAAGTCCCTGTGGCACCATCCTGATGACTGAGCATTGAGAGTTTATTAATCCCTGGCTTTGGGCACTCTGGCCTCAGATTATCAAATGATCCAAATTTAAATTAAAGGCGTGGGTTAGCTCTGGTAGAGTCACATCCCTCCAGGGCTCTATAGTTTCTTGCTGTATACAAGGCCCTGGTATTGTTGGTTTTGTGACTAACAATGCATTTGCCTCCCGTGCATTGCAAGAAAGGAATATATTTTCATAAAAATTTTGCTGCTTCCGAATCCAGAATGCTAGGAAAGGTGTCTGCAACAGTGCAAGCCTAAAGAATTCATCTGACTCTCATTTAAGACTTCTGCTTCCATGATGTGCCAGTCAAAGGCTTGGTGACAAAGCCACAGAAGTCAATGTAAAGAATCCTGTTGACTTCTTTGGGCTTCAAATGAGGATTTATCTCTGCTTGTGCTCCAAGAAAAATATGTTCCAGATGCACAAAAACGTGGATGACAGTCCTGAAACATAACTGTTTTCATTGTGTTCATTATATCAGTAACTTTCCTTCCCAGTGAAATTGAGTCACAGCTGAGCTTTTCTTGTTCTGTTGCCAATTCTCCATGCACCTGTACAGGGACCTGCTATTTGAAGATGTTTGCTTGGGACTGACATTGGTGAAATTCATTTCTGTTATGGTTTCGGTTACATCTCTTGTTCCCTTTCTAGATTCCATGATGTCAGTTCCACCTTTCTTAAGAATATGGACATTGCACTTCAGCATGGTTTTTTAGTATATTCAGTTTATTTGCTTTTATCTTTCTCTCTCTCTCCTTTTTAACAAGAGCTGCAGCAGATGCTGCTGTCGCTGAATCTAGATGAGATTTAAGCATCTCTGGAGAGACTTAAATCTTCTAACACTACTCAGTACAATCTGAGCTGCCAGTAGATTTTCCTGGATGTCTTCCACCATGGATTCCACTTAAGTAAGGTTCCTAAGTATCCATCTAAGTTTCCAACCAAGTAATTGCTGCTAAGATGTCTTGCAAAGAAAGCTACTCCATGCTTATTTCCATTAGAAATAACTGGAAAGGGCAAAAGAATTGGAGACTGGAAGGGGAGTGAGAAATAAATAGCAGCTCTATCTACTTGCACAATTAAACTGTTTTCCCCTGAATGTCAGTTACCTGCTGGCTAAAACTTCACTAATTGCTGGGTGCTTGGAAGAGCTTCCTGTGAGATCATGTATTCCTGGAGGACACAATACCCAAAAGTTCGGTAAGATATGGTCGAAATACACATAACGCAACGCGCTTAGTGGGAAAATACCCACAAGGACCCAACCTTCTCATCTTGAAACATCCCAAACCTTACAGCGATCTAAAAAATGGCCAAGAAAGCTGACAGCAATCTCCCAAAGGCCACTGAACTAGGGCATTGCTTTCATACCTCTCACATCCAGTAAGAGAAAACAACTAGCTACAAGTTTCTTGTCCCACTCTTTATTTCCATACTGGTGATGGTGACTTTAGAATAATAAACTCCAGAAAGACTGAAAAAACAGTCTCAAGTTAGAATGGCTTTGTTGTAGAGGTACAAAGAAGAAACAAGAATTATTTTTGAAGATCAATTTATAGTCAAGATAGGATGGTGCAGAGACCAAGCCACAAAATCCATACTCATACCTAGAGCTGACCTATTTTATCCTCTGAAGGAAGGGGAAGGAAAATGTCAAAGTTTCCCAAAAATTGCTTGTTTTGTGACTGTGTGTCTCCTGCAAAGTTTGGCTTGAGATTTAAACTGCTACCAGCCATGAGGGGCTTCAGCTCTGGAGTTACAGAAAAATACACACATTCACATACACCTTCTGGCCTTCTAGGTCTCCTTCCTTCAGAAGATGCTGAAGGATGAAATAGTAAATGTAGTAGCCCTATGAGTCTGGGACTCCCACCCCAAGAGGGAGCACAGCAGCTCCTTAATGAATGAATCTGAACACAAGCTTAGTGTCTGGAGAAGGGGATCAGATACTACTGAAACGGCTGGGGGATTGGGGTATGTGGAAAGTAATGAGACACATGGGACACAGCCACAGTATTGGTGTTGACACTACGAAGGTAGCTTCAGCTTTCTGGTGACCACAGGCAGCGACTGTCTCAGTTTTGTCTTATCTGAAATATTGTGAGTGCCTTCCTCAGAATGGGACTTCTCAGTACAAGCCTGGGATGCTCATTGAGTCTGCTCTGATGGTAGAGCCCAGTCTATCAAATCACCCATGCCATTTCCTAAGCTTGTTCTCCAGAGATTTTCCACTGACGAGGGAACTTGGATTAATTCTGCCTATTGAAAGGGATACTTAGAGACTTCATATAAGGTCCCTTGGTTACAAAGGAGGTACATTCCCTTGCTGGTATCAAACAATGTTCATGCAAAATGTATTACGGCGATCAATGAAAATGTTTGGGCCACATTTTGCAAACATTAGCATGTGCAAATGGAACAATTGTTAGAACCTTTGGCATTCCTATCATAGAATGTTAAGAGGTTGGAATGGACCTCAAAAGATCATCTAGTCCAACCCCCCTGCCAGAGCAGGATTATCTAGAGCAGGTCAAACAGGAACATGTCCAGGTGGGGTTTGAACGTCTCCAGAGCAGGAGACTCCACAACCCCCCTGGGCAGCCCGTTCCAGTGTCTGTCACCCTCACAGTGAAAAAAATTTTCCTTGTGTTTACCCTAAACCTCTTGTGCTCCAATTTACTCCTATTGCTTCTTGTCCTAACATTGGATGACACTGAGAAGAGTCCGGCTCCATCCTTCTTACACTCGCCCTTAACATATTTGTAGACATTAATGAGGTCCCCCCTCAGTCTCCTCTTCTCCAGGCTAAAGAGACCCAGCTCTCCCAGCCTCTCCTCGTAAGGGAGATGCTCCACTCCCTTAATAATCTTGGTGGCCCTGTGCTGGACTCTCTCCAGTAGCTCTCTGTCCTTCTTGAACTGGGGTCCCCAGAACTGGACACAGTATTCCAGGTGGAGCCTCACCAGCGCAGAGTAGAGGGGGAGGAGAACTTCACTCGACCTGCTGACCACACTCTTCTTAATGCATCCCAGGATGCCATTGGCCCTCTTGGCCGCAAGGGCACATTGTTGGCTCATGCCCATCCTCTTGTCCACCAGGACCCCTAGGTCTTTTTCCCCAGAGCTGCTTTCCAACAGATCAGCCCCCAGCCTATACTGATCCATGGGGTTGTTCTTCCCCAGACGCAGCACTTTATACTTGCTCTTGTTAAATTGCATTAAATTTCTCCCTGCCCAGCTCTCCAGCCTGTCCAGGTCATGCTGGATGGCAGCACAGCCTAATTCTTATGGTACACACAAAATGTAGAACAGGTTAACTTTTCTAACTGTATGATTTTGAGCATCCCTAATACACAAAAAAAAGCAGGAGAGAAAAAGCAGATGAAACAGTGGATGTATTCAGATTGTACAGAATAAAGGGTTTCTGTAAGTATAGACAAACGTATTAGTCAGAAAAGCAGAGTCTGGTGTAGAAAATCCAGCATTACACTTAGAGATCCAGGAGAGCTTCCAACAGATCCAGGAGCACTTCCAATTGTTTTACTTACCCTCTTCTATCTCAACATTCAATTACTCTCTCTAACAAAGTAAAGAGCTGGGATTGGACTCCTAAGTCAAAATTCCCATTTAACAAAAAAAAGTCTTAACATGAAATCCACCAAATTCAGCCTAAAGGAGTTACCTTATTATTTAATTTCTCAAGTTAAAGTATGACAAGAGAATTATCCAGCAATTTCAAAGTTAGCATTACCAACTCTTCCTATATCACAGCTGCTCTCTTATTTTCTGAACAGGGTATGACTGTGTGCTTGTTACTGGCATATTCAGTATGAAACTGTTGATTTACTTCAACAGCACATTGGAAGAATAAGCAGAGCATATGACAGCAGCTGAAGACTGCAAATCTACTAACACCGTTGATAGAAAGGGGAGTCACTTAGACATTTTACCCTTAAGCCACTGCTAAACTCTCTGGAATAGATTTTCCTGTGAAGGCAGCAGAAAGAGATCATCAAATTGATGAATACAGCAAATTAAAAGGACATATGCTGGAAGGAGATGAGAGACTGTTAAAAGCAAGGCAGGCATGCAGAGCCAGGAAAGTGGGGCAGTTTGGAGCAGGGGAACAACCCACAGTTTTCAGGGAATTGAATCTGCTTGAGATCAGGATGGCAGGTACCATACATGTGATAGAAGCCTCTGCTTCTTAAAATCCTTACCTCTTAGGTGTTATTATGCTGCTATTGTTAATAAAACAATGCTTCAATTAAAGAAAGCTGCCTGCTGCTTCTGTTCCCTACAGTTCCTACACAACTGAGGGGAAGAAAAGGGCTGAAGCTAAAGGCACTGCACCCTAGGGCAGGAGTAAGAGAAGAGCAGAAATCCCTCCAACAGGAGGGAGTGGAATCCCCTGCCCAGTATATGGTCATCTGAGTCCAAGCTGTCTGATGGTTCACACCGTATAGATGTTGGCAGCGTGGTCTGGCAGGAGGCTCTCCAGGCAAAGGCAGGCACAGAGTAGGGACTGCTTCACTGCTTCAACTTTAACCTGACAGGGTGAGTTCAAGTCTCTTAAACTCTGAAATCTTAAACATACTTAGCAAAGGATGGCTAAAGAGACCAAGAAGACAATGGAGTTGCTTCTGATCTTATATACATTTCATTTAGTCCTCAAAAAACACGATAAGTGCTTTACTAAATTCATGCTGTCCCTAGCTCAGCCATCACAGACCTACCTGTTTTAAAAGTCAACTTAATCTTGTTATTCTCAGCTTCCCTGATGCAAGAGGATATTTAGTCCTCAACAAGCATTAGTGTGCTTGTAGTTTTTTAACTGGACCAGATAGCACGTGCGACATCTATCTCACAACTTGTGCATGTGTTTTTGTCAGCAGTTTGATCCAAAGGGTAAGAAAGCCAAAAAATAGAATAAAATAATAAGCCTCCTTCAGAGCAGGCACAGAGCAGGCATGTCCTAGAGATTGGAACAAGTGTTCCTGGAGCCTGTGTTCTCAGAAGGATGGATAGTAAATCATTTAAGCCATCAAGGGAAGAGCTGAGCCAAGTAAATCAGTCTGGATGGTAATACTCATATTAGTAAGCAGCCAAGAAACTAGAGAAGATTGTGATTAAGCACTCGATGAGTAATTTTGCATCCTTCATTGTAAAAACAGACTTCTGAAAAGGGCCTTTTGAAAACTTTTTTTTTTCTGGTAAATTATTTTTAGACTGTACCTTCTAAATTTTCATACATTTTCATGCTGTTCCTTCTCCATCAGTGGAGATAGCTCATCAGCACAACACAAATTCTCTTCATTCTCAGTATTAGAGCGTCCCAAAAATTTATATTGCCAATATTAGCAGTTGATGGGGTGGTTTTTTTTTCTCTCTTACACATTTTCCACTGGTTTTCGTAAGACCAGGTTTGTACTCTACTCAGATCATTTTCTTCTGCTGAGAGGACAAGATTTAAGATAAAAAGGTTTAGTGTGTTTTCATTTTCTGCAAATCACTTCTTTAGAAAGACTTGAGTTTGACACACGACTTTAAACTGCATGGAGGCATTCGAGTAATTCGTAGGAATTATAATCAGAGATATACATGAGTGTCAAGAAGAAAACGTGCATTATAAATATGCAGTCTTGGTTCAGTGGTGTTCTGAGCATCCAGAAATAGCAGAGAGCTTTGTACTCTGTGAGTTATGCAAACACCATGTACCTGCTCTGACCTCAGACAGAGAATACAATACCCTATTTAAAAAGCAACTAATATGATTTAAAATAAAAATACAGCTTTCTAACAGATTTAAAGTATTAATGCTATCATTTTTTAACCAAGTGGTTGCTTTGTTTGATTTTCCCTTATTTTTACAGGACTTCTGCCAATAAATCACTAGAAATAAAAAAGAGGCACACTAGAAACCATACTACTATGCACCTATTTTGCCACTGTATAGCAAATAAGTATAATCCATCATCTCCAATACCCCTTTCAATAGTATCCTTCATCTTTCAAATAATTTAATAGTCCAAGTGACAGTCTAATTCTTTCCTTTGATAGCCAAGATGTTTTCAAAGGTAAGACTTTTTTCCCCCGCAGAAGCACTCTCTGGATTCTCTACTAAAATAGTCTTTAGATGCAAAATGCCTTCCCTTTTTTGGCCAACTTGAGAAATGTTGGAAAGATCTGGAAAAGACATTTTACTTTGTCAGGTCTCTCCCAAAAATCTTCACAATCTTCCTGTCATTTCTATTCCTTTTCCGATCCATCTGATACTGGATCCTCATCAAATGCCTGAAAATATTTAGGTAAAAAGTTTTGTCAATGGCAACCTCAAGACAGCAGATTGTTAGGATATGTTAATGGAAAAAGAGTGGTTTTGCTAGCAATGGGCCACGTGTGGCTTATTCAATGGAGCTGGGTGCCATCATCCTTAGTGGAAAGAGCACGGAATGATCTGAACATATGAGTCCGTGTTTTAGTAGTGTCAGGGCTCCTGTATCACAAAGTCTCCTTCCTAGTTTGTACAAATAACACAAACCCCATTGCTTAGTATTAGGAAAACAAACAGGAAAAAGCAAAAATAATTTAGCAGTGGAGCATCATTTACTCAGTCAACAACACAGTTCTCATCACTCCTGGCTCACGCCCATAAATTGACCTACTTGAAGCTGTCCGAACAGGTCTATGTCAAGGAGAAAAACTGGCCCTGAATCTACTGTTTGTAACTTCTTTGCATAGCGTAGGATGGTTTAATCAAGTGTGTTTGTAATTGTGCTAACAGTACGATTGCTTTGAAATGTTATCCACAGCTAACATTCATGGCTCACCGCAGATACCCAGGGGACGCAGAACGCTAAATACTTGTCATTCTCTACAGAAAAAGCAGAGAAATTCAGGACAGTATGTGCTTTCCATCTGGGCCTTGGAGTAAAGTTGCTTTTCTCTGTCAGTCATCAGCTTTGCTACGCCTGATAATCCAATGCGTTTTGCTGTTCTGCACTGAGGCACGGTGTTGATTGCAGCAAGCAGGAGTTCAGTAAGCAAGCGAGAGATTCACGTTTGCTGCTGTGGCACTTTTTGTAGCCTTCATCTTTGTAGTGCTGCTGCCTAACGGGGATTTCACGTGGCAGCTCTTTCTAAATACTCTACTGGAAAAATCCTACGTATCCTATTTGTCAAGACCATTTCCTTTCTTGCAGCTGTGCAACACTGGTGATCCAACTGCAGCAGTTGATGCTGTATAGCAGCACAGTGTGTTGTATTTACAATACCTGTTCACTCCAAGAATCCAGATGCTTCTCACAAAAAGGCAGCAAAAGAAAAGCACTGGGAATTGATTTTGAAGGTATGTAAGTTGTCTGACAAAAACTTCACTGAATATATAACCCCCGTCAAGGGGGATGAGCTTGCAGTGCTGCTTATATCAGAACGCCAGCCATTCAAGAGGGCAAGAAGTTCAGCAGCACCGGAAAGAAATATTTGAAAAGAAAAACAGGAATGGAAAAAATTGCTGTCTGCCAGGTGAAACAGTATTACTATAAAGACTGTCACTTTTTCACCTCTCACTTATAAGCTAGCGGCTTTAGATTTAATCTTAGATTTTCAATTTTGAATTCTGTACTTTCTGTAAAAGGAAAAAAAAAGAAAAAGGAAAAATACCCCTTCCCTCAAAATGAAATTTCTGCTGTAGGAATTCAGGGTCCTCATAATTGTAATATTGTAATATCTGTGTGCTATCATCCATTCACTCATGTCATCAATAACCAGGCTATTAGCTATTAATTTGTAGTATACTTTTAAAAGTCACTATAAATGTGGTTTACTTTTTTGTATACTTATTTGCATTTACTTATTTTTATTTACATGTTTTACATAACCAAACACTTCGCATATTGCTTGAGCAAGAGCTTCACAACAGGATCCACACAGGGTTTTATTTTTATGCCACCCTTGGCAAGCAAAAAATTGCTGACCTTCCAACCAGTCATAGCAAGGAGCTGCTCAGAATCCGGCTGTTTCCCAAAACTGCCCTCGATGTCATACGTGCCTGTGAAACAGCTCCTGAAATGGACACTTCAACTTTCAGTGCTGCAGGTCTCCTGAAAGGCAGCAAAATGCTTTCCCAGCACCACCAGCACTGATTATTTCCCTCAGCTTCGTCTTTATGGCAGCACAGTGAAGATCCTGCTCTGTGCTCTCACTTCACCCTCCCCAGCACCTCCTGGCTAGTGCTATTTTGGAAGAACTGGAGGTGTAAATTGAGAGGAAGCAAATAAATCTCTCTGAGACAGCCTGGGCCCGGCTCTGCCTCCCGGGGTCACTGCTGGGAGGTTGGTGCCACCTCCTGTGCCTTTGTGATATCGCAGCCTCGCCGGGCAGCTGCAGGTCTGCTCCAGGAGGTGCCTGCTGGAAGGAAGGGCTGTGGTTTCTCCTCGGAGCCAGGAGCGGTTTCAGGCGATTGCTTCCATCTTCTGAATGAACGAATTTCACCGTTAAAGGACACTGTGTATGGGGCGACACTGAACCACCCACAGACTTTTTAGAATAGATGAGCATTTAAAGGTCCGATTTGAAACCTGGTTTATTTACCCATTTATTGCCCCAGCATCAATATTAAAAATCGTTACTGAAAATTTTGCTTTTTGAGATTCGTGTCTTTGTTTCGACTTTAGGACTTTTGGCAACAACTGCTAGAAAATTGTTGTATTATAAAACTTTTAAGTCTCATATATTCTTTACAATTAAAGAAGCTCAGGTCGCTGAGAATAAACAAATAAATAAATAAATGGCTTCGTATTTGTGCTAAAAGCATGAAACACAGCTACCTGAAGTTCAAAACCAATGGTAGTTCCTACATGTGCCATTTAGATATTAAGGCATATAACTCGCAAGTTCAAAAGTCAATATCAGATTTGGAAATTTCTATCATACCCTTAAAGAGAACATCTTTTAAGTGCTTTAAGGAAATACAAAGATTTTAGATATTATCCATCTCATGGTGTTTCCTTCCGGGGATTCTGACTGGCTACCATTTTGAGAATTAAATATGAGCAAGATACATACATTTCTGAAATTTCCTGTTAAGGACACCTCCCTGTCACCACTCCATCTTTTCCAGTGCCAGAAACAGAGACAACAGATCCTACTCCACCCTGTTGCACACCATTTCAACCAGCTCCTCCAGTTACGGGTTAGGGCTAGGCCACCATCTAGACAAATGACAGATGCTCTCTATCAAACCAACTCCCTTCCCCAAGGGGAAGAGAAAGAGAATAAGAGAGAGGTGTGTGGATTGGAAAAGAAAATTAGAACAGCTCTAATGAAAATAATAACAATAAAATGGAATATAAACAAACATATAAAAAAAAAAAATCAAACCCAACCCCCTCCCCTGCCCCAAAAGCAATTACATCACCATCACTACTAATGAGGTGGAGCAGGCGCCGGGGAAGTCTCAGACTGGACTCAGCAGCAGACAGGAACCAGATTCAGGAGCTGGGAACTGGATTCGGGAAAGCACAGATAGGGATGAAAGGCAGAATGGGCAGAGTCCTCCTTAGAGACCTGCCATGGAAGAAGAGGCTTAACCCTCCTGATCCCTCAGCTTTATACCAAATATGACACACATGGGTGGAATCCCTTATTGGTCAGCTGGGGGTCCCCTGTCCTGGCTGCTCCTCCCCACAGGTGCAGCCTTTTCCTTTCTTCACCCCCAGCACGGCACAAGATTTAGCAGTGGCCTTGGTCTCCACGGGAGCAAGTGTAAGCAAGAGCCTTCCTGCATATCAGCCCTTGGTATTAACTCTAACCACGGAGTGTTATCACTGCTGGAAGCAGCCGCTGTGTGAGGAAACATGCTATTAGCTGTAGAAAGTGCAGTGACTTAGAAGTGACTGAGCTGAAAAGTAAGATCACTGAACAGTTCTCAGGAGCTCAAGTTGTGTTCTCCATCCCTCTGACATCAGCTATGGACGAGGGAATATATATAGGAAGAGACAACAGGACAATTCATGGCTCTGGGACTGGTGTCATCAACAGGACTTTGGATTTTACAATCATGGCACAAACAGTGGGGCAGCACATCAGGGGCTGAGAGCTGGAGTCCCAGTAAGGGCTCTCAACTTGGTGCCCTGAGGACAGCCAGTGACATGCGCTGGGACAGCCCATAGGAGGCAAAGGGACTCGCACAGCAGGGTGACAGGTGAATCCATGGAGCTCCATACGGGGAAGGACGATGAGCCGGCTGAGGGCGTACGGGTTAAGATGAAAGGGAAGTCAGGGGAAGGTGATGCCACGGTCGGGGTCTGCTACAGGCCACCTGACCAGCAGAGCCAAGCAGATGAGACCCTCCATAGGCAGACAGAAGTGGCTTCACGTTCACAGGCCCTGGTCCTTGCAGGGGATTTTAACCACCCTGACATCTGCTGGAGGGACAGCACAGCAGGGCACCGGCAATCCAGGTTGTTCCTGGAATGTGTCCATGACAACTTCCTCCTCCAAATGGTAGAGGAACCGACAAGGAAAGGGGCTATGCTGGGCCTTGTTCTCACCAGCAGGGAAGGGCTGGTGACTGATGTAAAACCTGGGGACAACCTTGGCTGCAGTGACCACGAAACGATAGAATTTAAGATCCTCAGAGCAGCTAGGAGGACGTACTCCAAGCTTACAACCCTGGACTTCAGGCATGCAGACTTTGATCCCTTCAGGGATCTGCTGGCCAAAGTGCCATGGGACAACGCCCTAGAGGGTAGCGGGGCCCAGGACAGCTGGTTGACATTCAAGGATCACCTTCTCTGTGCCCAGGAGCAAACTATACCAGCAAAGAGAAAGGCAGGGAAGGATGCTAGGAGACCTGCCTGGACGGACAAGGAGCTCCTGGACGTGCTGTCACACAAAAAGAAACTCTACAAGGAGTGGAAAGAAGGACAGCTAGAATGGGGGGCACACGAGGAAGCTGCCTGAGCAGCAAGAGACCTGGTTAGAAAAGCTAAAGCTCAGTTAGAATTAAATCTAGCCACGGAGATCCAGGGAAACACCAAAAATTTCTATAGGTACATGAATGGCAAGAAAAAGCCTAGAGAAGGTGTGGGCCCCCTCAGAAAGGAAACTGGAGAACCAGTGGCAAGTGATGCTGAGAAGACCAAGGTCCTCAATGACTTCTTTTCCTCAGTCTGTACTGGCAAGGGCTCCAGCCACACGCCCAGCCACAGAAGATGATGGCAGGGGTCAGATGAAAGAACTGCCCATTGCAAGTGAAGATCAGGTTCGTGACCATCTGATGAACCTAAAAGTGCACAAGTCCCTGGGACCCGACGGGATACACCCAGGATGATGAGGGAACTGGTGGATGAGGCTGCTAAACCACCATCTATTCTATTCCAAAAGTCACGGCAGCCCGGTGAAGTCCCCACTGACTGGAAAAGGGGAAATAGAACCCCCATATTCAAAAAGGGAAAGGAGGATGAACCCAGGAACTACAGGCCAGTCAGTCTCACTTCTGTGCCTGGGAAGGTCATGGAGCGGATCCTCCTGGAGGCACTACTGAGGCAGATGGAGTGATTGGCTACAACCAACGTGGCTTCACCAAGGGCCTATCATGCCTGACTATCCTGGTGACGTTCTATGAGAAGGTCACAACATCAATAGACAGGGGAAGAGCAACTGAAGTCATTTAGCTGGACCTGAGCAAAGCCTTTGACACTGTCCCGCATGACATTCTGCTCTCCAGGCTGGTGAAATATGGCTTTGATGGATGGACAATTCAGTGGGTAAAGAACTGGCTTGACAGCCCATCCCAAAGTGTGGTTGTCAATGGGTCCATAAAAAAACCCCTCCTCCTGGTAGATTAGTAAATATTGTTTGCTGTATTTCTCCAGAATTTTTACTGACTTTAAGGAGGCGTGTTCACGAGACACTGTGCTTTTTGACTGTGAGTTGGGTCGTCTTTGTTTCTGTGTAGAAGAATGAGCAGTCAATGGTCTGAGAAATGACAGCTCTCTGTATACAGAAATAGCTAGCAGAGAAAGCACAACACCTTACCTGATGACTCCTTACAGGCACTTTGTAAACATCACCAACTTGACTTGTATAATTATTTTCTGATGAACTATTATGGCAAGAAACCAGGCACTGCCATGACCTCTGCTCAAACTGTGAGCTCTCCCTGACCTCAGGAAGCTTTCCCGTGGATTTGGGCCAAGTTCTGTGATGGGATTTGTGCCTGAAGTCAAATAAGCCATTTTCTATTTTAATCACAGGCCATGGCGAGCTGTTTATGGATTCTGTCGTCCAACTACACCGCTGCGGCTTAAGCCTTGAAGTGCTTCATTTCGCCTGCTGACAAGAAATATATTGCAAAATCCTCACATGATCAGTTCACAGCAGCATTTCCTCAGCACGCACACTGGAACTGAATTGACTGCATCTGGTCTAATTCACATTTCCAGCAATTCTGGTACAAAGGTACGTGAGGACAAAATTAAGAGGCTTGACTTAATTTAAGGAGATGGGTTTTTTTTTTTTTGGTTAGTAACTTTAATTAAGTCAAGATAGGAAATTCTTACTCCTAAGTGAGTGTTCACACATAAACTTACACTGAAGTATGTGCAGCTGTGAAGCAAAACAGATTGAATTACTCCTAGAAAATAGCACAAGACAGTGTCAGAAGCCCACTTCTTGCATCTTTGCAAAAAATACCCATGCACCTTGCTTTCCTAGCTGAGGAGCATGTTGGGGGGAACTCAGGCACCATGACATGGCTTGGGAGGAGATATTTGAAGATACTGGGGCCGAGCCCTTTCCCCAGCTGCTGGGAGCATGGAGACGGGTTGGTCTCCACATCATCCACCACACAGATGAACCTCTCTGTGTTGACCCTGAGGCTGCCACAAGGCACCAGCTCTGTGGGGCCACTGACTCCTGGTGCCCTGTCTCAGCCACTGCCTGGAGCTCCTGCAAGCTCCTGCATCAAATCAGCCAGGATGCCTCTGGGAAACATTTCCTGAGAGACACTGCCCTGCCAGTTGGCTGGATTATCTCAGAAATATCTCCTTAGTTGGCAGGAAAGTGCATATATTTCATCAGCTTAGTGCAATCAGAATCTGTCAGCTTTGGGAGATTTGCTCTCTAAACAAATGACTTGGGCACCAGGAATTAAGAAGGGGAAAGCCAGAAGTCATTGTCCCAAAACATTTGCTCCTCTCGCTGTAAATCTCACAAAGAATTAAATGTTTCTGTGTGGGAAAGATGGATGTGTTTGTATTTCTAATGTTACTCTCGCAGCTTGACTACTGCTGTGCATGCAAGGTAACCCAACAACAGGGAAAGAAGGATGAACTGAAAGTTCTGCATGGATGTCTCCTTGCCTCAAGACCTTTGGTCTGTAGTAGACACTGAGTGAGGCTGAATGAAGCAAGGAGTAATAAATGCTTTTGTCAGAAAAAGCATACATCTCTAAGTCAATTCCCACGTCACTTTGGCATGAATGAAAATGTGATTCAAATATTTACCACTGTGTTTGGAAAGCTGCGGGTTGCGAACCTTGTGAGTGGTGTGAGCACTGTGCTTAATACAGCGGAGCCTGTAGCCATGATACAGCCCCTTAATATGGCAGGATTAGTACTGACAATAACAAGAAACAGAAAGAATACACAGCCCAGAGCCTTACGTGGTTACAAAGTGCTGCTTACAAAGTCATTACAAAGCCTGGAGGATGAGACAAAATGGATGTGTCCTTCCTCAGCCTGACCTGCAAGCAGCAGCAGCCTGTAGGAGATAGCGGCATATTCATTCCTTGTTTGCACTGATGTGGAAAGTCGTCTGGTTTCTGTTTAAACTGGCAGTGGTTTAGGTCCTTTCCTTTCAAGCAGAAGCATCAAAGCCACTTCTTGTACATTTAAGGTCATGATGCACTCCTCTTTCTATCTGAAACTAGGATTTCCATCCTCACCATAAGCAATTTCCAGGTATTTTCATGTCTGTCAGAAACTAGGATATTCAGAAGTTTTCCATTAATATCTTCTGTTTTGTTTTTGTGAGCTGACTGCGGGGAACAGAAACAGCATTTTCTCTTTCTTTTTCTCAAGTAATGCCAAAGGGAGTGTTGTTGCTCTGCTCTTCAGAAAAAAAAAAAAAAAAAAAAAATCTAAAAATTTCACTTCACCATTGGGGAAAAGAAGACATGTCCTTCCCACCTCATACTTTATTATTTTTTTTTGTATCCACAGTACAGTGAAAAGAATTTGATTTTTGTTGCTTTTGCTCATTGTGCAATAAGTGTATTTGCTACTTCTTTGAAATGTCAGGATGAACATCTGGTTTTGGTGCTCACCAGTCTGCCAAGTCAGGAAGCTTTGAATGTTTTGCCAAACCATTTACCCAGCCCTGAATTTATAAGTAATATCAGGAAAATCACTAGGGGAAAATGTAAGCGACTGCGGACTGTGTAACAGCCAAGGTCAATTTTTAAAGGATAATTTTTACCGTATTAATTTTATCAATGTGGTTCACAGACAGCTGCCTCTGCTTCGTAGCAGCAAATCCATATCAACGAGCTGCTTTTAAAATATGCAACCCAAATACTTTCATAATGAATGTACGTTAGCGGAATCATTTTGGGAAATCAGAATGGATTTTGGAACCGAGTCATCAGCAAGTGATAAATACGAAACAAAACAAGTTGCCTCAGATGTTTTGAAAACCCAAACATAGAGCTTCAAAGCTTCAGAAGGGCCACATAAATATAAAATAAAAACACTCCGTGAAAACAGACAGAATGACAGCAAAGAGGGAAGTATCAAGAAGCAGTGCAATGCATCGGGAAAAGTTTTCTTTACACCAAGTTCAATTAAGTGCTGCAGCAGGTTACTGAGTGGTGCTGTGGAACTGTCTCTGCTGGAATTTTTCAAGGATCATGCCAAACAAGTGCCTGCCAGGTTAAGGTTTCAGGAGAACATGTCCTGCTTTGGATTATCTCTCAGGATTTTTTCTTTGATTTACTTCAGTATGGTAAACAGAAAAAAAAACCCCAAAACCTGGACTAAATCTCTACCTTCCCACACACTGTCCAGAGCTTTTACTTAGAGGTTTTGTAGCTGCTTCTCCTGCTAGCCCCTGTCAGCGTCCCATCTTGGTTTTGCTTTCCTGGTTTTGACGGTTCCAACTGCAGCCAGTGTTTACTGTTATTTACTTTTCACCTGGCTTGTCTGCTCACGGCAGTTACCTCAAACTTGAGCCACCAAGTAAACTGCTGCCAAGGCTTCAGTGGCAAATAAACATGGGAATTGAAAACAGAAAACGAGCCTTGTGGGGAAAAAAAAAAAACCAAACCAAAACAAATATTGTGGTTTTGGTTTTGTTTTGGGTTCTTTTTTTGGGGGGAAAAAGGGAAAACCCAAGCCCTGTACTGACAGGCAGGGTGTTTTCAGCAGCCGTTTCCCGGAGCAAGCACCTCAGCCGCCTCACGCCCAGCTGAGGGGCGGAGGAGCCCGCCCGGAGCCCGGAGCCCGGAGCCCGGAGCGGGAACGGTCCGCCCGGCTCCGCGAGCCCCCGGCGCCCTCTGCTGGCCGCCCGCGCGCCTGCCGCCGCCGGGGGAGCCGGGCGGGCCCCCGGGCGAAGGGGCTGGTGGGGTGATGGGCTCGGGGTGGAAGGGACCTTGGGGATCGGCCGTTTCCCAGCCACCCGCCCCGCGACGAGACCCGGTTGCTTCGAGCTGATCCCCGCAATACAAGCTGGTCTATTCATCCACCTGTCCCCCGCCCTCAAAGAGCGACCCTTTCCTTGCATTCTGAGCATAATTTCATTCTGTGGGTTTCGTCCTTTTCAAAGGAAAGTTGGTCAAATACAATTTAGGCAGATAATCAACCTGTGAGGGCTCCAGATGCAAAGCAGGTTGTAAGAACTCGCCTTCCCATGCTAGACAACCCAGAACCATGCAGGAAGGAAAACCTTGCTGTGCCGCAGGGAATAGGTGAATCCCAGGGATGCCGGAGTCATTTGCCTTGAGATTTACGGGCTGTTCTACATAATCGTGAGGACAGATGGGTAGATGGCTCACCATCTCCAGTGCTGCCAGCCCAGTCAGGTGGGCCACGTCACCTTCACTGCTGCTTGTGTCAGCAACACCGGGAAGCTGGTGTCCAGAACAGCAGAAACCTTCCGGATGTCCCAGAGGAAGGAGGGAGTTAACCCAGGCGGAAGGGAAGATGTTCATAGATGAGCACAGCACGTTATACTCCTTTTATATCCAGTGGAGAGAAGGAAGACTTTTGGGTTCAAGCCTTTTGCCTATTTGTGTATTCAGACTGGACTTTATGGACATCTGGTTCAGACGCAGCTACCTGTGTTCTTAGTCAAATGAACCCATCAGGCCCAGGCAAAGGTGGCTCACGGGTGAGATCACGTCCAGCACTTAAGCAGGTTTGCTGTACACCGTGATGTTAACACGGTCTCAATTTACCCTTCTGCCCTCACCCTCTGGCTTTTCCAGCTCTCTGTGTGCTGGCACAACCACACGCTCAGCTTTGGTGTGCACCTGCTGGCACCCTGGGAAGGCACAGGGGCCAGGGTGCTGCCTGTGGGACCTGTCCCTTCTGGCATGCACCTGAGCACAGCCTGCTTTTTACTCCCTTAGCCCTGAGCTCACAAGGTGGCCCAAGTCCCTTGCCCTCTCCCAGGTCTCCCCACCGTCCTGCTCCGTGAACACTCTCTGTGCATCATCAGCAGCCATCCAGAAAGCCTGTCTGACACTTGAAGTCTCTCACACCTCCAGAAAAATAAGAAACATTTCCATGAAAATGTGAAGGTAGCGTACTCTGGCTGGAAGCACTGCTGGTGACAAGCGTACTTAAGACAAATCCACATTCCAGGAGACAGGAACAGCATAGCTGAAGAAAATCAGAAAGGGTGTGTCTGCAAATAGAGACACCTCAACAAGACCCCTACAAAGGCCACCTGAGGCCTTGCAAGAGGACACGGCACCTGACTGGACTTCAGGAAAAACAGAAGGCCAGTGTGGGGACCTCATCTCCCAAAACTTCCTTAAACCTTGCCAGTATCATCCAGATGTCCAGCATAGCCCATAAAGAAGGATCCAGTGGAGACAGGGGGGAAGTGAGGAAGCAAAGGAGGAAGGAGAGGAAAGCTCCCCAGTGAAAGCAATGGGGAAGCTTGATGCCTTTAGAGTAGAAGCAAAACCCACTTCCTTGGCCCACCCTTCCACAGAAATGCCTTAAATGCAAAGATAACAGCCCACACCCCATTGGACCGACTGCGAGAGAAGTGACACATCAACTGCTTTCAGCTTTGCTCCTGAGCAAAGCCCTGTGCCCGCCGCAGCTGTGTCCCTGGAGTTTCACAGTGCAGACCCCTCCACACCAAGCTAACCCTTGGCCCGACACGTCCTGGTTTGCTTCTTGGCAGCACTTGTTCATATTGCCATGTCCATCGTCAGCACTTGTTCATATTGCCATGACCATCAAGCCCGGCTGAGCTATTTGGAGAACACTGCAAAACTTGTGGGGGGAAATAAAATTATCAGAGGGCAGATGTAGGCAACGCTGCAATTACTGACAGAGTCACTATTTTCAGATGTCTGCTCGGTTCCATAAAAAATAGCTCTTAGCTGTTCAACACATTGTATTTTAATGCTTGGATGTCCTGCAGCTGTTCTTTCTCTTAATTTAACAAATGTAGTAATCTAATTGAAGTTGAGCAAATTGGAAGGTTTTTATTTAGCTTTTGCATTTTTGCAGCCGCAGTCTTTTGCCTTTGAAGTCTAGAACTAGCAATGAAAGAGCCTTTGACAGTTCAAGAGTCCATACTTCTCAAGCAGCAGCAATGACCAGGTAGGCCACAAGTGTTTTGTGATCAAACGGGTGTTTTGTCCACTGGGACACGCTCATAAATGATTCAGGTAACGAGCAGTGGTGCACAGACAGGCTGCCTGTCAGGATTACATCCCAGGTTAAACAGACTTGTGGCATTCAGTATCAGTGCACAAGAAGGAATGTCTCGTTACGGGTGCAAGTGAGACCTTTGCCTGCCAGAGCCCAAGGGCTTCACTGAGCAGTTCTGCAAAGTCAAAAGGTGTGTCTGAGAATTCTGTCTCAGAGCCCAGCTAAGGGGCTTGGGCTGAGACAGTAGATACCTCTTTCAGAGCCCAGTTAAAGACTTACACTGAGGCAGTTTAAAAGTTAAAACGAGTAGGTTTGATTTATTAAAGCAGCAGATAGGTTCAGAATGGCCACTGATAAGTGCACTGACTGCAAATAGGATAATCAAGCTCAAGTGAATAATTCCCAAGTAGCATCCACCACAGTCAGAGGCCCAGGCCTGAGTTATAGCACTAACAGGTAATAGAAATAATAGGCATACTGTATATTGAAGGTACAGTTCTTACCAAGAAGGTGTCCCTGTCTTGGGTGGAAGGAGTACAGCCCGTTGATCGTCTCTGTGACACTTCACAGTCTTCTTCCTCCCAGGAGGTGTATTCCCTTAGTGATTTTTATATCCTAATTCTGTCTGTCCCTGCCTTCTAAGTGATGTTTAACATGCTTTGGGTGGAGAGTGGAGTAACATAGTCTTATATGTTAAGCATGTACTTCTCTAGGCTCATTACCACACCTAGGGGTGTAAACTTTAACATTAATTTTGTCATTAATTAGTCAAAGGTCTCCGCTCAGACACTCTTCAAGGTTTATGTAAGAGTTGTTTGCTGCTGTTGATTTAGCTGAAACAGGACCATCTTATCTCCACAAGACTCCCTCCTTCAGCTGTTTGGGCTGCCAGCTTAGCAGATATACACCCCAGAGACAGCACAAGCATCTTATGGCTGTAAACATCTTAACCTCTCTCCTGAAGTGTGCTAAATTAGCTGTATCCCTGCCTCACAGGAAACTCGGCCATTATTCCAGAAGGACTAATCCTCTTTTTCCATCAAGTGTCTACTGCATATCACTTAACCTCTCTTGGAGGACATGTTTCTACAAACTCTCTCAGTTTGGTGTTTTTTTCCTATTTCTGTGGAATTGCTTCCCTAAAACCAATATAAACTCAAGTTTTTCATGCATCGCTCAGTGACCACCTCTGCAGTGGAGAATGGATTTTCTCCATCACAGGCAGTATCGAATCCACTTCTCTTGGTGTAAATTCAGGGGGTTTTGTTTTCTAGTACTGGTTTAAATCTGTGGAATACAACCAGGACATTTAAAGATAAAACCAGACATTTCTTCTGCTGAGTGCTAAAACCAATTAATTCTGAAAAGCACAAGCAAACTTGGCATTTCCACAGGCAAGTAACTTGGCAGGTCCATGGAGAGCAATTGATTCCTTGCAGTCAGCTGCTCAGCTCTGTTTTCTGCTGTCAATCTGAGGTATTAATTTCAAGTGCAGGACAGAGAAATAGTTCCAGTGATCCTCTACATTTGAGGAGCAACCTCTATCTGGGTAAGCCATTTGAGACCTTGTTTCTCCTAAACCTAGCCTAGCTGATCCCCAGACTGTCCCAAACACACCATCTGCATGTCATTTGCATAAAGATGATGAAAAGACGGGGTTTCACCTCTCCCTAACTCTGTCATGCAGATATTGATGCAACACAAATGCTGAACAATCTCTTCACTGATGTGCAGTAAATAGCCTTAGAAGGAAATTTCATTAACCCCAGTTGATTTTTAACCAAGTTGGTCTTCACAGTAAGCACTCCTGAAGACTGCTCAACTGAGGAATGGTGACTTGATAAATAGATCAGAAGAAATTTTCTTGTTTGCAGCTGAGCTGTGTTTGCAATCAGAATACACACCATCTGTTCTGATTTGCCTAAGTGGTATTTATATCTTATAATCTATAAAATAAATCCATAATAGTCATTCAGAAATGTCAACAAGAATTATCAGAGCCTTTCCTGCCATGGTGGCTTTAACTCTTGTGTTCAAGAACTCTAGGCTTTACACAGATTTTAATTACTTCTAAGTATCTGAGGGGGTAAGTGTCTAAAGTTGTAAAAAATCTCTGTCTCTCACCCTGAGACTATTGACTTTATGACCCATCAGAAATTTGCATCTGTATCTTTGGTCCCCTTGTCACAAATTCCAGTAGTCTTGCTGCTATGTGTGTGAAAAATACAGTTTGTGCAGTATCTTCTTCACAGCAGAGAGTGTCCTGAGAATTGCTGCATGTTCATTCCTAGTCTAAGCACCAGCTAATGAGGATCTTGCCTTTTAAGTCAGAAATCCCTTTCTGAAAAACACAACTTGATGTTTGAAGATCTGGCCTGTATTCACTATGCTGCTGAAAAAAAACCCACCAAAACCAAAACCAACTTGCTACTAATCATAGGCCAGCTCTTGTGTTTTTAAATTGTAGGATCCCTACCCATGAGTTTCTATTCACACTGTGAGGTAGGAGTAAAAATCTGTTGCCTTCAGCAGGTCTATGCAGTTTAGTAAAGGGCTCCTGTTCGCTGAAATACAGCTTCAGGCTGAAATTATTTGGAACAAGTGTTTTTGTCAGAAAAGATTTCACATCATGTATGGTACATAGCCTAATACACAGGTGTGCACACAAACACCCACCTTTAACCTTTAAAGATCAATGTTATTTACTTCACAAGAACAGGATTAGAGTCTCCATGCTAAAAGGATTTGTATCACAGTAACAGACTTACTTATCAGGAAGACAACTCATGTTGTGCACATTTTTTCCCTGTGTGGTAATTATCTGCATCATAATATTTTTATATTCAATCTTACCAATATTATTTCTACCATATCAATATTGTCTGTTTCCAGAAATTGACAGTTCCACGATTACTTCATTACTTAAAAAGCAGAATAACTAGCTATTTTCTCCTCACTTCACATATGGAAGTAAAGGTGCATTATGTCAATATGAAACATTGCATTCTTTGGATTTTCTGATGGTGTGGCAATAAATTGCACCAAGAAATTACAGTTCTGCACAGGATTCTCTTCTTCATATTCTGACTATTGAAAAGAAACCAACCGCCTGGATGAAAACTTCCTTTCCTTCAATGTGAGAAATATAAGGGTGTCTTTCAAAACCAGTACCGTGACTCACGCGGTTTTGTCAGTTGTTATCCATGTCACAAGCATGGACAAGCTGCCCTTCTGCTGAGGCCTGATGCATGTAGACTAGACATGGGTAACACTCTTTTGTCTGAGCTTTGCCTGAAATTTGTCTGAGCTTTGTCTGAAATTTCCCATACTCAGCCCCCTGTCCTGATGCATAGATTTCTGACAAACATAGGCCAGAAGGCTAAACCTTTTCATCCATGCCTTTGTAGGCTGAACTTCTGTGAATACTCAACAAAATCAGTTTGACTGCCCTGGATTCCTCCTGTTGCCAGTGAGAAAGCAGGTATTTTTGAGAGAGTAGTCATCAGGCCACATTCAAATTCATTTGACTTTTTTTCTTGGATAAGATTTCTTTTTTCTTTTTTTTTTTTTTTTTTTTTTTTT